>CM062207.1:4042500-4050000 GCA_031216445.1 Lateolabrax maculatus | reverse complement strand
CTTCATTTCCACCACTGGCAGAGTTGCTTGTAGTCACAAGTCTGAGTCACTCATAGTTTGACCTACTCTCCAGAATGAGGTCAAGGACTGCGAATGCAAGAACAACTGCATAAACTCAGGCTGTGCATGGGAAGAGCAAGGCACCACCAGTTGCAGGGGGGTTGGACTTTAATTCCCTGCGTACTGTAGGACTTCGCGACGCAAGGGAGTTTTTCATTCTTTATTAATTGTTAATGTTTTGTAGTGTTTCCTTATTTGAATCGAGGATCGTCGAACAGAGGGTGCTGTATGTTGTTCTGATTGTAAAGTCCTCTGAGACATATCTGTGATACTGGGACATATAAATAAAAACTGACTTAAATGTGTGCTTAAATGAATAGAAAATTGTATAGGTGGATGAGGTAGTTTGATATTGTTCCAAGACACTAATGGGTACTCTGGGTATGTTGGCTCAAAAACATTGTCAAAGGGCAAAAAGAACCAGTTAGAGCATCAAAAAAGGAAATAAAGAATAAGAAATATATAAAAAAGATCTGGAAACCATTTACAAGACATCCAAGACAAGAAAGGAAGATGAAAGCAATTTGATCATCATGTCTTGTTTTTCACCATTATTCAGTATTCAGGAGAATAATCACCAGGTTAATCGATAATGAAAATAATCGTTAGTTGCGGCCCTTAATGACAGGTTAAGGTCTCACTGAGGGCAGGAGCAGTGAAAGTATTCAGTATTTTACAAGGAAAAAGTGAAAATTAGAGAAAAGTCAGATAAAATAAACACATTTACCTGCAACAGGATTTATTTTCCCTTTAATCATCTCATGACTCCTCCGAGTTATTGTGAAGCTGTTTTTTTTGGTACTGCTGGTTTAAAGTAAGGAACTAGAGCATTTAAAGGCTTTTTTATGGCATCTATGGCTTTTCCTTTTGAAGCCAAAGATAATTTTCCACATAATGAGCAGTAAAACTTTTAACTACCAAACTAACACCAGCTATCAACACCAGATTTAGGGGTTCAATTCTCTGTGTGGCTCTACAGGTAAAGCAGGGCACCTTTTATCTCCACATCGTTCCACATTAACAGTTGCTGTACATACGCATACATGACAAATAAGCTCTCTCTTAAGCTCTCAGGATCACACACCCTCCGTCAACCTCTGCCCTCCAGTCTGAGCCTTGTGAGGTTCTCCTCCCTTCCTCACACCCACGCTCACACAAGGCCTTCTTTATCAGGGCGGGAGGAGGGGAGCGGCAGAGATGGAAAAAGAAAAAAGCTCCCACGCTCACACCAAAAGCACCAAAAACTAGTGTGTGTGTGTGTGTGTTTGTGTGTGTGTGTGTTTGCATGTATACTGGCGTCCAGCTCCATTGATCCCTGATGTTGCAACTGGGGTGTGTTGTCCTTAGACGGCCTTTTCATGGAATCATTACAGGGAGCAAACAAGACAACGAGTCCCCAGACAGAGAAGCCCTTTCTGGGTGAAGCTGCGACGTTGAGGTCCCTTAGAAAGGTGGAGACCCCTGGTTACTGACACTGTCGGATCAAATTCAATACCAGAGTGACAATGGAGGAGAGGAGAGGAGAGAAGAATGAAAGGAAATAAAGTAGAAGAGAGGAAAAATAAGGAAAAGAAAGACAGGATATGAAAGGAAAGGAATGGAGGAGGCACGAGAGAAGTGGGATTGAAAGAAGAGGAGAAGTGGATGAGATGAGAGGAAAGGAAAAGATAAAAAGGGATGGGGAAGGATGGGAGAGAAGAGTGGTAAAGAAAGGAAAGGAAAGAAAGGAAGGAGAGGAGAGGAAGGAAACCAACACCTAACTTATCATATGTCCCTCAAACTTGCAGTTTTTATTTACGTATATAAGGAGCAGAGCAGGTATCTGGGAATATTTGAAGGCAAACTGTTTTGCTGACATATAAAACTATAAATAACACAAATTATGTTGCAATCCAATGTACTTGAAATGAATAGCAACATATTTTTCAGTATTGTCATATGGTCAAGAATATTACTATCGTAGAAAGACTCTGAAATATCCTGATATTATTTTAGGGCCATATCGCCCCTCCCCGAACACCAAGCCTCTGCTGATATCGAAATTTGAACACTGTTAATCTTTTATTACTCACTAACATCCTGAATTTCAAACTTGAAACCACAGAAACATCCTGTGGTTCAGTCACATGGGTGAACACCAACATGTGAGTGAACCCTCACTTGCCTGTGAACATAAGTCCTTCCTCTCTCCCCCCCCTCAGGTTAACAGTGTGCGTTTTGTTCAGCCAGAGGAGGAACCTCTCCGTGATTTTTACTTTCCCTCCATCTGTTTGCCTCCCGGGGCTTCGCCCGACTTCGCGGACACACTCCCCTTCGTTTAGACGGACCTGTGGCCTCCTCACGGTCAGCTCAGCTACAGTCTTCAGAACACTTTACCTGTCCTCACGCTGCATTTCAACATCCATTTTCTATCACCTCGCTGTTGTAGGTTTCTTTAAAACGTGTGGTGTGAAATAAATGCAACGTCCAGTAAAATCATAGTGCTACTGTAGCTTAATGACCTCCTGTTCTTGCAGTTTTTTCCCAAAAAGGAAACAAATAAATCAGCACTGATACCAATCTGAACATTAATATAGTCAATTTGGTAGAAGAGCTGATATAAAAGATGGATCAACCGAGATGAGGACAGAAGCAGAACTTGGGGAAAAATGGGGAACACTTGTGCACTGATCCTACAAGTTTAAATCAAACCTTTATATCTAAACACTCCCCCGACTCAGTGGTTCCTTGTGTTTGTTTTTAATCCAGAATATTTTCTGTAATTATTTTAAAATGTGCTGCGGACACTTTCTGGTGGGTCTCCTCACTCGTATATTTTTATTAGCAGCACTCCCACGACGAGACTAAATATTTTAAATTCAAATTAAAAAGCCCCCCCTTGCTTGAAGAGGTGCCAAGAAATGTAGCGATACTTGTTTTTGCTTGGCTCGAACATACGCAGGCAAAAAAAACACACAGTCCCCAAACTCGGGCGCAGTATAGATTCAGGACAAACCAAAGTCACAACATATTGGAAATAAATAAGTCGAAAAAACAACTAACATGCTGGATGCATCATATGTATATCACATTCAAGAGGGTTAAGTTGAGGAAGAACACATTAAGAAAGAAAGATTTAGTGTTCAAAATTATTTTTAATGTTGTTGGCTTCTCAAACATGCATACTTATACATTTTACGAGCCCATAAAAACAGTTTTCACCACTAAAAGGCTGACTCGAATGGCTGTTTTTATGTTTGACATGACTTTTGCGGCATAAATTGCAGCTCTATCCCCCCAAGAAAATACTACAGAATCAAGAGAAGATGAGCTGAGTAGTATAAGCATAAAAGTTTTACCCGCCAAGGATGAAAAGGCGAAAAATAAAGAATCATTCGCAGAAAATTCAAAGAAAATAGAGCCGCCCACAGTGTTTGATTGACAGGTGATCTTTGGGAAATCCAGTGCAGAAACCCCACTGCTTTACACCAAAGATGTTCTTACCACCTTAAGCTCCAGTAATACCAGTCAAATCTTACTTAATCTGTGAAAACAAGCCCCTCATTACAGACTCTGAGCTGTCGGCCACATTAAAGCTCTACTACCCAGAATCCTCAGCGAGGGAGCACAGCAGCGCCACACTAACCCCCCGCAACTCTGACGAAAACGGCAACCTGTCGAACCTTAACCCTCAGCCGCCATCCACATGTATACATCATAACCACACACTCCAACTCCCATAATCCACCACAAAAACATATACAACTGCATATACAACTGGGCCCTTCTGATCCTCCATAAGCCTGACACTCAAACACTGACACTTAACCTTACGCACATAAAACACACATATTAAAGACATAATACACACTCACTGGCAGTGTGATATTCTGGCTGTGACACACACACACACACACACACACACACACACACACACACACACACAGGATGTGTATATGTACACACCAAAAGGTCCTTTTTGGGGATGGATTGATGCTCTTGCGGTTGATATGGGGACGACAAAAATACACAAATGAAAACAGTTCAACTTTGAGAGGTTTTATGAGGACACTTTGAGGCTGCTGAAGTTAACAGAAACACAGAAAAACACACATAAACACAAAGCAAACAGTCTTCTATTCATCTTCTATTTTGGTTATGCAAGCGGGAACACATAATCTAGACAAATATTACATGTACAGAACCAGGAAAACAATGTTTGGAGGATTTTTTTAATAACCATGCAGGTATACTTTGATGTAAAAAACGTGAGCCGAACTTTTTATTTACAGATCATTTTTAATTTTTTTTAGTTTTTGGAGCTCCGGACACAAATGAACATTTAAGATTACAATCCCTACAAGTGCTGGACATTGAGCCAAATTTGAATCCCACATAAATAAACTGAGAACAGCTACAAAACCCAATGACATCCAAACACAAGTTTAACCACCCAACAGCTCACAGCACAGTCCAGAAGTCTGAAATATCTTATTAATTAACTCAAACATCAGAAGAAATACAACACAAGTAAGTAAATATAATGCACTGATGTTATATAACAAGCTTAACATTAAATTTATCATTATTAAAGGAGGATTCTTGTATTTTATGATTGTGAGAATAGAGACTTGGGTTGAAAAATACCCGAATTTCCACAGGAAATAAGCTTATTACATCTTCTTTTATGGTGTGTGACAGTTGAAATATGTCCACACACACACACACACACACACACACACACACACACCCCTGGCTGAGTGTTTCTGGTGGAGTATGGAGGCCATTAGATCCGGTGACCAGCGCTGACAATAGCAAAGGTGAAAAGGTCAGCAGCCTGGCGGGACCAGAGATGGGCTGGACTGATCCATCAACGTCGCGTGCGTGTGTGTGTGTGTGTGCGTGTGTGTGTGTGTGTGTGTGTGTGTGTGCGTGTGTGTGTGTGTATGTGTGCGCACACTTAAATAAGGGTGAAACATTAACTTCCTAATGTGCACTAAATGACCTTGCCCTCGCGGCTACAATCCCCCACCACCACTTTTTGGAGCGTCATGACTGGATGCGTTTAGACGGACAGAGAGAGCACACCGAGTGTATTTTTTTACTTCTGTCATATCAAAGCTGCTTCACCAGCTTTTCAAACTCTTTCTCTCCTTATTTGTTATATCTGGGCTTCCGTTCAAGTATTTTTATGACAGTCATAACGTATCACACTGGAAAAGTTGATAACAATTACATCAAAACCACGTTAAGCTCCTTGATCGTACATTTAGAAATGGTGGTTTGGACATACTGGGTTCTGCATGTGTTCACTACAACGGTGTCTTCATTTTTAGATGAAACTGGTCATTAGTTGACAATAACTTGCTCAACACCTTTATGCCAGCAGTGTTTATCCAAGAGTGATGTATGTATGAGAACAAAAAATGAACAGTTAATTTGAAAGGTGTGGACAGATTTGAGCAGCCACAGCGCAGAGATATCAGATTTATGAGTGAACAAACTTTGTTCATTCATTCATCTCCAATTAACACATGCCACCAAAAAACCAACAGAAACCACATGTGGAAAATTACCTGGAAGGAGTTAAACATCCCAGGTCCTTTTGTTTGTTTGCTCTAAAGGCCTTAAAACCTATTTCATTAATTCAGTTTCTTAATATGAGTGATGCTTAGAATAGTTTTGTTATTTCAGGTGAGAGATTTCTTTTTTTTTTTTTTTCCCTTCCTGCTGGTTTTATCTGAACATCAAATAAGACTTTGCAACATTTTAATTAAAATGTGACAACAGTTTTGGGGTTGTTTGCTCATGTTGCCAGGCCACAGTGTATTCAAACCTCATCGACACAGTCCTGAGGAAGCACATCAGCTTATTGTGAGTGTTTAAGAATTTGCTTTTGCGTAACTTTAAAGCTACCCTGAGGAGTTTTGGACCACTAGAAGTGTTTTTGAGAGCAGGCACCCAATTTGTTTATATCTTTTCGACAGTCGGTAGTCAAGTTTCCATCCATGTTAGGCACAAACTTTAACCAAATTTACAGAAAATCAGCAAAATTAGTTGAATGCATGAAAAATGTGATGGAAAATAAGTTTTGATACAAACAAAAGCAACAATCTGGCAGCTCTGTCCAGAAATCTGAAACCTTTGACTCTTGCCTGGCTGTCCTTTTCCACCCCACCTCCTCTATCTTTTGATCTATTCTCTCTCCATCCAACTATTATCCATCTATCAGCCTACAGCTAAGGGAGCTAAAGACAACCCCCACTCCCCCTGTTTCTGTTTTAATCAAATCGTCTCGCCACTTTCCTTTTCCCATATTTTCATAGATCACACATCCTGTCTTGGTCTTTTCTCTTCATTCACCTTTTCATCCTCCTTAATCCACCATCTTCCTCCCTCCTCCTTACGTTTCTATCCCTCTGTCTGTCCCACTTCATCCATCTTTCCTACATTTCCCTCTCCCATCAATCCCTATCACACCCCGACTATCTCTCCCAACCCCTTCATCACCATCTTACGCAACTCAGTTAAAGTTTTGGATGACTTATTTTCGTGTGAAAAGATAGAAAACGACACACCAGAAGTTTTCCACTTTGATGGTTACTCAGTTGTTCAGTCATGTTTGTTTGAACCTTTTTCCAGGTAAAAATGGATCAATGGATGTCCTGTCTTGCCTTTCGCTGAAGGATTTGTGCTTTTTACTGCACATATGTGCTTTCCTTTAAAAAAGACGCATTTCTGCAGAGGTAACAAATGTTTGACGGAAGAAGGAAACATTAGAAAAAGGTGAGATTGATAAATCTGGATGCTGATTTTATTCTTAAAAATCTCTTGCATTGTCAAGCTCTTTTTTCTCCCTGACTCCAGCGGCAGCTTGTAAAACCTGCAATAAAAAGGAACTTTTTTTGCACATTTTAAGATTTTCAACACATTTTCTTTGGGTTTTTTCATTTCAAAATCATTTTAAAGCCGTATATTTATCTTTCAGTCCCAACTACTGCAAGGGCTGTCATTACGAAGTATTCATGTTAGAAATATTGAATTAGTCTAGACTAAAAGACTGAGGCTGTAATTTTATTATGAAAAGAATACAATTCAAGCGAAGACACTAAATCCCTCTTATTTATGGGAAAAGAGACATTGAATATTGATTTTCAGCTGCTTTAATCAGCTTTCAGAAACCCAAATCCAACCAAAATCACTCAAACCCAAGAGATGAATAAACAATTTGGGCAAACTCCCTCATAAATCCGAACCAAGAGGAATGCAACACACCCACTGTCCCCCTCCTCCCAGCACCCACAGATTCTGGTTCCCCACTCAGAAGTTCCACTCGTCCCACTTCCAGCGAGGAGAGACCGTGAGGGAAGTTATGACTCGCAAAATCCCCCTCAGCGTCGCCCGAGTAACCTGCGTCGCCTGACAAGGACGGGGAGGGGGGAAGACGGAGGGATGAAAGGA
>CM062207.1:3925000-4040000 GCA_031216445.1 Lateolabrax maculatus | reverse complement strand
GCACCAAAGACAATCACATGCAGGATACATGAAATTTATCCTTGGGGAAACTACACCACCAGAGAAATAACCCAAACAACCATGAATTTATCTCGGGAATTCACTCCAAGGTTTTATACAAGCAGTGCCCAAATCAAACCCTCAGTATTAAGACTTTTCCTCACTTCATCAGTCCACAACTCAACACAAATTTCCTCTTTGGGATCCCAACAAGCAAAAGAGAAAATATACAAGGAGCTCCGCTGAGTCACGGTATTCATCACGAATAACCAAAGTTCCCTCCCGTCATGGGTCAGCAGAGCTCAGTGGTTTCAGTGGTTGGACAGCCGGGGAGATGGGCTGATTGTTGGCAGGTCGGCTGAGAGGAGAATCAAGCTGGTGATGAATCCAGCTTTGTGTAGCACTTGGCCAGTGGAAGTCGAGCTAAGAGGTCGGCTGATGCCTTCAGAACAGACTGGACCCGTTTCCTCAGGTGAAAAGTGCACTTTAAGGTAGAGATGCCTTTCATTTTTAAGTCAAATGAAGCCTCCTTCAATCTAACATCGAACATCTTTTGGTATAAAATCTCACATAATCCGTGCAGACAAACTGTGGTTAATAACAACTCCCTCATGTCCATAATAAACACATGACACACGCTAAGACACACAAATAATGGAGATAATGAAGGCTGAGGCTCCGCTTCAGTCCAGTCAGACAGACTCTCAGCACAACGCGTAGAGTCTGATGTTCATTTAGATAGCGGGCATGTCTGGTGTGCAGAGGTCTGGTGGGAAAAACCACCAAGTCCAGACAGTTCACATGAGCAACTGGGATCCATCAAAACAACTGTGCTGGAAGAGTTAAAAAACATTATACGATGATTTGATACTTAAATTAACAGCTTTCATTCAGGCAACTGATTTATTCACTGCGAGGAAGGACATCACATTACCGCAACCCTCATCAGCCAGTGACATTTAACAAGGCGAGGAAAACACTGATGTACAAACCGTACCATGGGAACGCCGCCTTAAAGTCATACACCAAAGTGGGAGAGGAGACGCAAAACTCACAGAAAAGCAGCGGAGAGACAGTAGATCATGAAACCACATATGAAAGTGAGCTGACAGCTCAGCAGCAGCTGCGCCGTCAAAACACAACAATGGAAGGAACTCACCACTTAGCCATCACAACCACATTTGACAAAAAAACACAAGGAGGACATAAAAACTGTCACACAACACATGGGAATGACAACTTTTGGAGATTTAAACGATAAATAACCTTGAAAACATGGCCCTGTGCCATCCCAGGCGTATCCACATATGAAAATGACAATCTGCTTTTATCTGCTTCTGTCTTAAATCGAGAATTCATTGCTTCCGAAATTACTGCGAGTTTTAGGTGGTAAACCTGCTGCCGTCATCAGTTAAAATGCATGTGTGCAGTGCTAAAAGGTTGCATTTTTAAAAACAGGACATGCAGGAAACAAAGAAGAAAGCCAAGAACAAAAACCTATTTTCTAATTCCAAAAAATAACCTTCATGAATTAAATAAAAATAAAAATAAATAACCAATCGTCTTATTTCACCCCACCACAACAACGTTTCCACGTATTTTGGTGTTTAAGGCTGAACTGACCAGCTAATAACCTGCCAACAGACGGACAGGCGGACAGACGGACTCACTAATGGCTGACTGAGGAGCAGAGCTGATGACTGACTAACTAAATGACTAACTTGTTAAGGGGATAAAACCTTAAACTCACCGTGTCATCACACAGCTAATCACAGGCCGTCGAGTTAAACAAGTAATCAAGTCGGAAAATGATGTGTATCAGCAGTGCACACACATGTACGAACACACGCACGTGCACACACACACACACACACACACACACACCCCACGGTGGTAATTTGTTATGCTGCTGGAGGAATGTTGACCAAATGGCTTATATCCCTCTGCTGTCTCCGACTCGGGAAGCCACCCTTCCCCCTCCAGCAGCGTACGCGCTCTCAAAAGGGCCACGAACACACACGCCTCAAAACACTGGACACCCTGAAAGGGCAACTGGCACATTTTTATGCACTCTCTTGCCTCATACACGTGTTCACGACTGCCGACTTACATGCACGAAACCCTCCCTTCAACCTGACGTTAATCCTTGAGGAGTAGCTTTATCACAAAGGGGTGCAAGTTGCAATTCTGCTCGTTATTTATTGAACTTTTGGGATTGATTGTTTAAAAAATGATTTCTTGAGTGGAAAAAGACCCTGGGGCAGACCCAGAGCCCACTGGAGGGTTTAGATATAGAATCTTTCTAGGGAATGACTTGGATACCCCATGAAAGAACCAGAGGTACTGGGCAGGGAGGATGATGGGGTACTTTGCTGGAAAAGTGGCAGAAAAAGTTCCCAAGGCTTGTTTTGTCGGACCGACAGTCCAAAACGATATTAAAAGATATTCAGTTTACAATGACCTGGAGCTGGAAGCAGCAAATGTTTGGCTTCTGTGCTCGATAGATCACCTCAATGATACACCGATTCTCGAAATAGCTGTTGACCCATTTTCTATTGGTTGACTAATCAATTGATCGATTAGTCAATGTCATACGCTCTCAACTCGTATATGACGTCTTGTTTTCACTTGACCTAAGATCCATACTTGAGTCACATGACGGAAACCAGTTAAGATTATTTTGTCACATGAATTGACTATTTATTAGGAAATAATGTCAGAGTTATTTAACTTTCTTATTGAAGAAAATGCATAAATTAATGCTTTTCAGGTGGAATAAAGAACGCTCTGGCGGCCATATTGGAGGTTTTCAGCTCTTGAGCATCAGTGGCTACAAGCACACACATACACACACACACACACACACACACACACACACACACTTACTCATCCCTCTCTTTCAGAAGTGAGAGGATTATTATGACTGTATTCAGCTGTGGTCCACACAGACTCAGTAAACCTCTGTATGGAGGCTGAGGGAAACTCTCTCTGGTCCTCGCAAAACCTAAAACACATTATACACTCATGTCTTTCACACACACACACACACACACACACACACACACACACACATACATATGTACACATCTCAACTTTACCTTCCCTCTATGTTCCTGTCGTTCTCCTCTTTCCTTCAAGGACTTAACACTTAATCATTAAACACTTTTCTACACCACAGTTCCTTGTCCAGCACTCACCGCCTCAGCTACTTTATTGTGTGAGTTTCGAGTGTGTGTGTGTGTATGTTTTAACTAGCCACTGGACACAAAACAGCCATAGAGCACAGTTTGATTTTTATCTCCTTTAGCAGTCCCAGTCACATTTTCCCAGGGGCTGTGTTAATGTGTGTGACTTAATCTGTGTGTGTGTGTGTGTGTGTGTGTGTGTTTCCAGATGACTGAGCCAGGCTTTTCCATTCCCCGCTGTGGTGCTGTGGTGACTATAGAAGCACACCGGCCAACATTTACACCACCGCTGAAGCGACTTTTTTTTTTCAACAAAGTGGGCGAAGGACAGCGAAGGAAAGGCTGAGGGAGAGCAGAGGTCGCATGACAGTCGGCCTACATGTGCACTGGACTGAACACACACACACACACACACACACACACACACACACACAGAGACACACAGACAGACAGACCACCCTCAGCAGAACACACACCAATAATTACTTGCAGTAATTCAAAGACACCCTCCTTATTTCCAGCAGCTCACCGCCCGCGGCGTGAAACCGTGAGAAGAGGCCGGGGAGGAAACGTCGGCCCCCACGACTTTATCGCACAAGACGAGGTCACGTCGAAATCTGTAAGCACGCACTAAATCTCCTACAAAGCCCCCTCAAACTCCTAAAAAAAAAAATGTAAAAAAAAAACACACCTGAAGTTAAAACCAACCTCTTAGAGCTCTGCAGAAACAACAACAGCCCACAGTGGCTCACAGGCTGGTTCGTAAAGACGCTGGTGTCCGGGTGAGCTATTGCAGGAAAATAAAATAAAAAAGGGGGGTCAACAACCTATGAACTGTGACAAATGTGAATCACAATCTTGCTTTTTTTCCGGAGTGCACATTTCTGCCCAAATCTCAGCCATCTGAAGTGGTTTCAGGCATCTGTCAGCACTTCGGCAATCTTACCTTCCAGTGAATGAAGTGACAGAGAGATGAACAAAGCCTCATTTCGCCGGGGATCCCCCTCGGGAAGCCCTTTTAGCACCCCTGGGCGAACCTTTTGACCCCCGAGTTTGAGAAGGCAACCCGCTGCCTGACATTATGTAGGGCTTTTTTTATTCACAGGCAGTGACAGCTGACAAACATCTACTGGCCCCAGCTTTGGACAATAACTTTTTTTATTCTGTGCAGGAGAGGAGGCGGAAGAGTGCAACATCAACTCTGGCTGTGCAGAAGTCAAAAACACAGCAGAGGGTGCAACAACTACAACAACAACAACAACAAAAAAAGTTTTTAAGACTTTTTGCATTGGGTTGAAAAGTTTAAACCAAAAAGGACCAGCAGCCAAGCAAACTGAAAAGTCCCACAAGCCTGCAAAACTAACCCCAGTTGGTGTTTTTTGTTTTGGTGGAGCTGGAGTGTTGCAACAACCACATCCTTACGAAATCCAATTCCCACTGTCAATCTGACGCAAACGTGAGACAAAACCTGCAAACACGTGCAGGAATATTAAGAAAAATGTCACGGGTGAACGCAACATGGTGCGGGAGGGACTCACCCCGAGCTTCACGCACTTTTTGCGGGGGTCACACACACTCACACACACTCACACACTCACTCACACACCGGAGTTATCAGCAGTTGTTGAGGGTGAACTTACCTTGGTGATGATGAGCGGCTCGCCGTGCTCCAGTCCTCCTTTCAGCGTGAACCCCCAAGGCGCGCCCCCGCTCAACTGGACCTGAATGTGGTGGAAGGAGACGAGCTGCTCGACCGTTTCCATCCTCTCCCGGTTTTTTTGTTTTTTTGTTTTGTTTAGTTTAGTGTTTTTCTTCCTCTTCTTCCTCCCGGCTCCGTCGCTTTTATTCGCCCGGCCCGAGTGGTCCGTTAGCTCGCTGCTGGCGGCGCCGGTAAGCGGTGCCTCGGCGTCTCCATCCCCGGCTCCGACAACAACAACGAGTGGATTGGATGGACGTGTGGAAGGAAGGGAGGAAGGGAGGGAGGGAGGGAGGAAGGAGTGAGTGAGTGGGAGAGGGGGGAGGGAGGAAAGTTTCTTTTTTGGGGGGGGGGAGCTAGTGTCAAGCTCGGCGAAGCTACGGCCAAGATGGCGGCTGCGACTTCCGGTCAAGGCGTTTAACGCGGGCGAAAAAGTAGACGTTGGCTTTTTTTTTTTAGAGCTGTAATCTCACTCGCTGTCATATCACAGGATTCAATGAGTGTTTCGATACATACCTTTAGTTAAAACCTGCTTATTTCCCCCCCAAAAAAAGAACAGCACAACGCTTTTATTCTGACATGTAAAGCAGTTACTTCCGGTCGTACGTCAGCGAGTTTGACGCAAAAAAAAACTTTGGGAAAACTTTGGGAAAAGTGGCGTTAAGCCCCGCCCCCCGATCGAACGGAGACGCGTGATTGACAGAGAGCTCCGCCAATGGCAGAGGGGCTCCGGCCGAGTGCGACCAATGAGGAGCGGGGAGGGGGAGGGGCTACAGGCGCAACAACCTCTGCATTGTAACAACATCAGGCGGCAAGTAGGAGCGAGGAGCAGCAGCACAGGAGAGACTCTGGACTCTTTCCAAACATGAAACCCGCCACTTGGCCACCGACCCCTGCAAACACTTTCATCAGCTCATCAGGGAGTTGCTGAAGTACTCGAGTATAGTAATTTTGAGGTGCTTTACTTGAGTATTCTCCATTTTTCTGCTTCTTCTACTCCACTACACCTCAGAGGAAAGTGTTACACGTTTCACTCCACTACATTTATTTGATCATTTTGGTTACTTTCTAAATTCAGATGAATGCTACAAAATATCATCAACAAATACATCATGATATTAGTGGAACTTTATTGATCATGAGTGGGAAATTCACAAGTTATCCAGCAGTGTACGTATAAATAAATCATCTGCAATATTCAAGTTATGTACATATGAATGCATCAATAATCATAATCCAATAATCTAGCCTAATGTATAGTCTGCTGACATGGGCCATTCTGCAAAAAAAAGTAATTTTACTTTTGGTACTTTAAGTATATTTTGATGCCAATACCTTAGTTTTACTTGGGTACATTTTTAAATCCATGACTTTAACTTGTAACAGAGTATTTCTGCACTACAGTATTGCTTCTTTTACTTGAGTAAAATAGTTAGTAGTAATAAATAGTAAGTAGCTCCAACTTGACCAGCTACAACAAAAATAATACATCAGTAATAATAAGACAATAATAACTGAACTCTTTGTATAAACAAATATCTTACACACACAAACCTCGCCTCTGGTCCAATTCATTATCTAATATTTAAACATTTTTTAGGTGAAAGCAAATATTTCTAAAGCCTTCATTCATCCATACTGAAGCTCTGCAGACCTGCAGCACATGCAGCTACAGGCCAACAACAACATTTGCTATCACGTCCCACACATTTCTGAACCCTTACCACTCGTACCAGCCTGCTCCACTAACCACCATATTAAGAAACATTTAAACAAGCAGTTAGAAGCTCTCCAAAATGAGCCAAACTTACTGCCATTGTTACTTCTCTGCTCCTATATATCCTCTTATATATATATCTTGCAAACATATACAAATTATCCTTTATTATCTTTAAAAAAAGTGAATCTAAACTTTACTTGATCTCGAATGGAGCAGATCTCTAATGCTATAAAAGAGAGAGGATAGGCATGCAACATAGAAGAGATGTTTCACTGAGAGTAAATTAAATATTATTGAAAAGTCATGACTCGTAATGAAATCCACTGCAAAGTGGATGCATAGTGTCAACAATGTTGCCCCAGCCAGGAGTAATAAAGTATTCATCCATCTCTTTATCTCTTTATTTGTATTAATACTTTTCTGAGTTGTAATGGATTCAGTTTCAGATTCTTTTTTTTGTAGTTTAACCACCACCACTGTTCTGCAGGTGGGACAGGAGCACAATGTATAACTTTTATGGACTGTTATACTATAAAACGTTGCATGACTATGAACATATTCTGGATTTATTGATAGATGAGACTCATCTTTTCTGGCCATGTGGTAAAAAAAGAATGCCCTGTTGCATATTACCCTTTAAAGAAGAGTTAATAGTTTCTTTTAGAGCATTAAAACGAGAACATCGATACCACAGGAAAAATTAAAGGGTTCCTTTGCTCAGTAAAAAGACACAGGTGAGCTCTTCATACAAAAATGTTTCTGTTTTGTCGTATGTGAAGTTGAAAGTTGTCTCTTCCTTTTTTGGTCAATTTCTTTATTTAATTAAACTCCTTAAATGTGTTTCTGCCTCAGAAGCCCTTAGAGTCATTTGCTGCAACCCCCCCATAGTTTTAAGTTTTCCCACACTGCAGACTGACATGATTGTTATGGCAGATAATCTCTGTTGTGGAATGCCACTACGCTGCAGCGCCATGCGACTATCTTTGTGTGTGTGTGGAGAGAAAAGTAGAGGAGAGAAGTATCAAAGAGAGAGATGTGAACACAGATGTGGACAAGCCCAGACATCTCACTTCTCATCCAGACCACGAGGACTTTTGTTTTGGTCAGATCAGACAAACCTTTTCTCCTTTTCAACCCCAGAGTCTCTGAACTGCAATATTTGGTTTGGTGGCGAGCGCTGCTTTCAAGTGAGATCATGTTTAAAAGAGAAGGAGAAAAAAAAGTGTTTTTCATTTTTAGCAGGTTTTACAGGCATTCGCTGAGTTTCCTCCCCCCCGAGAACAATTCATTTCCCAAAAGATTTCAGGCTTCAAATTATACAAGAACTAACAAACAACATGTCAAAAAAAAAAAAAAAAAATCCAATCAAAGGCTGCAAATAAAACAAAAGTCTGGGAGTGGTCTCAATACCAAAACTAAACCACAACGCAAACCAAAGATCTTTTATTTACTCTCACGTAGTACTGCAACAGAGTAGTTTTACTGACTACTTTGTGCTTTTTTGGAGTATTTCATGAAGTCAGCACTTGTACATTTAATTAAGTAATGTATGTTACTATAGCAACTCTCAGATTATTTGGATCACACAGGTTTTTTTGTTTGCAGAACAATTAATCCCAGTGAAACAAGGTGCAGTCTGTGTGTTGCATGATGTGTCATTCTACCACCTGGTGGCGCCAAAGTGAGACATTTTCCAATTTTACAGTAGTATGATCAAAACGAAAACCTTCAATAAAAGTCAGTTGCATCCTTTCCAGAATCCATATATTGTTTGTTTTTTAAATGTGCTCATGAATAAGTGTATAAATGTTTCCACTTACTGTCTGTATTACACAGTGAAAATAAAAAAATCCCTGCTCTCCAAAATGTGAAATTTGACGGCAACTAAGAAAGTCAAGTTTGCTCTTATGTTGGCTTGTTCACTTCTGGTGGTCGGCATGAAACCAACCTACACTGTGCAAAGTTAATCATGAATCACATTCAATTCAGAAGCTAAAACTTTTTTTTTTTACCTTTTTAAATAAAGTTCTTATGGGAGACAATAAAGCAAAAGATTTAAACAGAATCCTATAGAAGCTAAAGTGTGAGACATACTCAACAAAATGTCATCACAATAAAATCAAAACCGTGAGTGTAAATGAACAGTTCAGACCCAAATGTATCAAGAATGGTGGCGCAATGTGAAGACATTTTAAAAAGAATCCATCAAAGAATAACTCAGTACAAAATATGTCCAAAAATTATATTTTAATAAATAATTATTAATGTAAATGATTTAACAATGAGAAAGAAAATATTGATATGTAGAAAACAAGCATGTGAATTTACATAATTTACAATAATTTGAGCAATAACTGAATCCCTGAAAGGATCCATCTTGTCACCTTTACGCACCTTTACGCACCAGTCACGTGACTCACCTGCGTTACTCCTGCCGGCTCACGCGCACCCGAGGGGTTAATTGGGGTCACCGTCAATTTCAGGAAGTTGATCCAAGATGGCCCGCGACCAGGAGAGCCTGTAAATGACGCCCCGGGCCCCGCGGAGGAGGATGGTTGCCGACTACAGCCTCGCTGGTGGAGCTCTCTAACACCGGAGGTTTTTTGTTGTTGTTGTTGTTGTTGTTGTTGTTGTTGTTGCGCCGAACATGAGGGCGACCCGCGCCGCGCACGGCCTCCTCCAGCTCGCCTGCGCCCTGTCCTCCTTTATCCTCCTGCTGTGGTCCCCCTCCGCCGGCGTCGCGGCCTCCCGGGACCCGGCGCCGAGCCGCCGGAGTCACCGGGGCGCGCACCACCGGCCGCTGACGGCCGAGCAGAAAGCGGACCAGAACCTGCAGTTCATGCTGAGCCTGTACCGGAGCGCCGCCGAGCCGGACGGCAGGCCCAAGCAGCACCGCAAGTTCGGCTCCAACACGGTGCGCCTGCTCAGGCCGTCGGCGTCGTCGGTGCACTACCTGCCCGCGTCGAGAGGTGAGAGTTACCCGCAGGTGTCCGCAGCCGCTACACACTGTTTACACCGGCACTGCGTGGACGTGGAGTGAAGATTGGACATTTTCCTGTAAAAGGGTGTTTTTTTTTTTATGATTACCATACAGATTATTAATTTTCGAATCATATTTGCACCCAGCTTCATTGAGTTTGGGAATTGGGGGATTTAAAAATAATCAGATATTCTGATTTTTAGTTCCTAGTTTGGGTCATTCTCCAAAAACACTGGATCCTACACTTCCCATAATCCAATTTGATAGTGTCTTTTATTTTGTTTTTGGACATTTTTTCCTTCTCAAGCTCCATTCCCGCCGTGTTTGTAATGTGGGCTCTCCATTAAACATGTGTAGTCTCAAAGCCCAGGCTGAGACTTGGATACTTTTTCTAAATCTGTGAAAACAAAAAGTCATCTCTAAGCATCGTGGGTAATAAATGTTAAAGTCAGCGAGGGATTTGCCACAAAAAAGGTCTAATTTCCTGCTGTGTCTCTCCTTCAGACCACCACTACAGCTTCACAGTACAGTACAACCTGGACACACTTCCCTCGGAGCAGCTGATCAGAGCCTCATTCATCCACCTCCGCTCCTCATCCTCCCCCTCCTCCCCCTCCTCCCCCATCACGCCCTCGAGCACCGCCCGGGCCCCGGCGCCGCCCCGCTGCAGGGCTCAGATCACCTCCCTGGGCAAAGAGAGCCTGGTCACCCTGGAGCCCCACGAGCGGTGGACGGAGACGGACATCACCGCGCACGTCAGCGGGCACGTCCGGCAGGGGAAGAACCAGGGCGCGGGGGGACACTTGACCCTCACTGCCCAGTACTGGTGCACAGAGCTCGGGCGTGCTGAGGAGGACGCCGGCCTCTCCTGGTGGTGGACTCGCCTTCAAGGGAGAAAAAGATGGAGAGGAGACCCTCACCTTGAAGTCCCATCTCTTCTTTTGTACCTGGAGGAGGGACGGGAAGTGAAGGACTGGATGGGGGACTTGCTGGGGGCTGAAGGGGAAAGCATCATGAAGCGAATAGGGCAGTGGCATCCATCGATCCGCCGCCGCCGCCGCTCCGAGGACTTCTCGTCCTCAGAGCCGAAAGATCCTTCGCTGGATGCTCTGAAAAACGCCCCCACTTCCTCGTCCTCCTCGTCTTTTTCCACGTCCCCCTCCGCCTCCATCATCCCCGACATCCCCGAATACAAGCGCAAAACCAGCGTGCCCAAGAACCGCTGCAAGCTCCACTCGTTCCGCCTCTCCTTCGACGAGCTCGGCTGGGGTCACTACTTCATCGCCCCGCCGGTGTACAACCCGCGGTTCTGCCAGGGCGGCTGCCCGAGGGTGCTCCAGTACGGCTACCACTCCCCCAACCACGCCATCATCCAGACGGTCATCAACGACCTGGGCGTCGGGGACGTCCCCCCTCCGTCCTGCGTGCCGTACAAGTACATGCCCATGAGCGTGCTGGTCGTGCACAAGAAGAAGGTGGAGTACAGGGAGCTGGAGGACATGGTGGCCGAGTCCTGCACGTGTCGCTAAAGACTCGGGGGGGGCAATACGAATACCCTAAGCACTGAGAGAAGAGACTAAAGGGGGCAGATTTGACGGGTCATTTGTTTGATCTACAGCTCGGCGGCAAACCATAATGAGCTCGAGACTGGAGGGAGGAAGTAGTTGTGGTTTCAGATCTTCACCATCCCTGTTAAAGCACTTTAAACGGCAGCTGCTGAACGTAACTGTGAAGAACTATGGACTGTGCAGACGATATTATAGATGTTTTTTTTTTTTTGTTTTGTTTCTGGTTTTTTGAGTACTTGTTCTGTGAGCTGTTTAAAGCACTGTGCAGATCTGTGAATGTGCTCTCGCTGCGATGTTCATAGTCACTAATGTAATTTTCCTACTGGGATCAAAGGGATCTATTACATATGGAAGCATTTTAAGCCGCTTGAGGGTCACTTAACTAACTCTGAGTGGTAATTTAACTAAGCTAGACCTAACGTCCAGGGTAACTTGACAAAATAAATGTAACTTGATAAAATTGACTAAATCAGGGGTACCTTTTTAGAAAACTGATAAGTAAGCACTGGTTTGTTTGAGTGAATTGCAGATAAACGCATGTAGGCTTCATCTTCAATATTCAACCTCAAACCACAGCCATCTAATGAATGTTTTCTTTCTTCTGCCTTTCTGTGTATTCAATTGTTTTTGTTTTTTCTGTATCTTCGTGTGTTTTTTTTTTTTTTTTAAACCTGATCTGTATTTTACATCAGGGCTGCAATTCTCACAGAGAAACAGCAAAAGAAAGCCTGTATTTGTGGGTAAAAAAAAAAACAAAAAAAACATTTCCGGATAATGTGTTGGCACTGTTTGAGGCCACGTTCTTCCGTAGGAAAGTAGACACTGCTTAAAAAAAAAAGAGAGAGATTTTAATGGACGAAGGGTCGACCCATGTTGGATGTAACTGTAAAGGCCTTGTGATGTCACATTTTTGCTGTTTACAATCTGAACTTTTGCATTTTGTACATATTTATAATGGGATGGGTCTCCAAAAAACTTGAAAAAAGTGCTGCTACTGGCCTGTCTTAGAAAAACAACAACACACAAAATGAAGAAATAAAGCATTAAGAAGAGGTTTAACAGTGTTGAGTGTTAAACAGAGACATTGTAGTGGAAAGGAATGCCATTTTTATTACGAGTGAAAATTAATAATAAAATAAAATGCATGTTTTTCTACTTCTATTCATTGGTTGTTGAAAAGTGTATACTGATGTTTAAAACTAGAATTATTTGCTGTTTCCAAGTTCAAGCTAAGTGGGCAAAGAAGATGAGATTGTTTCATTAATATAAATATTCAAAGGAAACGTTTGACATGGATGTGGTATTGATCTTCTCATCAGTGTCTAGGCTAGAAAGTAAATAAGCACATTTTCCAAAATGTAAATTCCTGACATAATGGCTACAATTCTGGAGCATGTGAAGTACCTTTTAAAAGTAATAGAAACATTTCTATTTACTTTATTTCACCAGCACCAAATACGTTCTTAAAGTAAAGTCAGTTGAAATTATTCAGTTATTTTTAAGGTACTTAAATTCTTCATGGCAGGAATTTACACAGTCAAACTCCTGCAAGATCCGAGTATGAGACGTCTCTGCTTGAGTGCCGACAGGAACAATTTGCTTTTACTATATATTACTATATAAATGAAATTTAATTTCATATATTAAGGATTAAAAATGGGAAAAGTGCTACTTGCAGACTATAAAATAAACTTGAAATACATACAGGTCAGTTGCTGCTTACAGGCATATGACAGCTAAAACACCTACAAGGAGAAAGAAGGCCACAATATGCAAAGTTCAAGTAGTTCGGCTCATCAGATAAACTGAATTTAAAGTTTGTGAGAGGAGAAGATGTGTGACTCTGTTCAGGAAAGTTCATTATTACATTGATTCCAACAGATGGCGCTCAAACAACAAAAATGTTTCCAAAAACCGACACAAATCCTAAATCTTAAAGCTATGGAACCTGGTTTGTTTTCTTATTAGTTTTGTTCATAGAAACAGGGAAATGTACAATACAATTAACAATTAAAGCACTAATTGTATTTTATTTATTGCTGTATAGTGTGTGATTCTGGTTTGCATGCACTGATCTCTGTGGCCTTTGCATTCAAAGTTACATAAACCATTTCTGCGTGTCTCTTATTTCTCCTTGACCTCATTATCAGGAGAAGCCTTTGAATAAGGTCACGTTTGAGTCAACATGAAGGGAAAAGGTCAAGCACACACAGACGATCGAAGCATGCCCTTTATCGTACATAGGCAGAAAACTGCTGTTTCCACAAGCAAGGAAGGGTGAGAGAATGATGTGAAATGAAACCAAATGTCCAAGCACTACGCTCCCTTTTTTGCTTTGGTTTTTGGTGGCTCAAATGTTAAAAAACAGGATTTACCTCAAAGGGTACATAGCATTAAATCTGACTGAAGGGAAAATTATATAACAAGTACAAAATGCAGAAATGAAAAGGAAACCAAAACAGGCCAAATGCAGAGACTGAGTTCTGTGAGGTTAAAATGTGTAACAACAATCCTGAAACACTGAATCCTGCTTCACGTTCTGTTCTTCCTTTTCCCTGCAAAAGTTGATGTGATATAAAAAAACAACTAATGCATTTCCGATAAAGAATATACATTTTAATCTATGCATTTTGACAGAGAACTAATTGTTAATCCAAAAAATTGTCGCAGCCCACCGACCGACGTGCACAGAGCCGTGCAAATATACACACAAATATGTCAAGTCATGATAAGCTGCGACCCATTTGGCTCTGAAACATTAATGCATTTCTGCCATAAGCTTTAAATAAAGTATATTTAGTGTGTGTCTCTTTATCCTGCATGTGCACATGCATGGTGAGGAAGCCAGCCATGTTCAGTGTGTCATTCTCTGCTGTGCACCAGGTTGATTCTCAGGTTCACAGTGCAGTTCACGTTGCTCCCAGACCAGATCTCAGCTAACAGCACTAAGTAACCCAATATCCCCAAACTACACAGCAGTAAACGTGTTGCCCTTCACATATATGGCACCGCGCAGTCGAACAACAACAACTTAACGGGAAACAACTAAGGTGTTTACTTCCTTGAGGCACAATTTGACCTTGATAGCATCTTTGTCAGGGTGTTGATCAACGCAAGTGTGACTCAGACAGTGTTTCCATTGTCAAGTGCAGAGAGATTGGGCTTTGAAAACACATTTTCCAGTCAGCACACTTCTGGATTTCTGGCTTGTTTTGAGACAGAATCATTATTGAAGTGTTTGTATTGTAGTGATTTTGGATTGTAATGAGGTTCAAATTCTGGTTTTCTACCAGAATTTACATATGCAAAAATGTTTGATATAAATGGCTGGAGATGTAATAATGTTTTCTTAAAGATTTAATTTAAGCTTGCTTGTTTTAGAGTTTTAAAATGCTAAAATAAGAATATACTGAACAGAAACAGCATCTGTGGGTTAAAATCAGGCAACATAAAAGTGAAAAAAGGGCATTGGCATCTTTGGTACTGCAGTAAAAGTGTATTTTATGAGGAGATTTGTGAGACAGAAATGTTTAATTCAGGCACAGTCATGTATATTATTCGTATTTTGCCCGAGGATCTGCAGCGCTGATCTGTTACCGTAAAATTTGTTTATTGAGTGACTGGAAATCCTCAGTTTTACGGGACCTCCCCCGTCCATCTCCTCGAGGGATTTTTGTGAGTGTGCGGCTTCATCCTTCTCGTCCTAATCTCCTCCAACAGATGCTGTAATGCTCCGAAATAACACGCACACACAGAAGCACACTTCAGCAAGACTGATTCCCATAAATGTGTCACCCAGAGAGGGGGGGGTGGGACCTGTTACTAATCACGTTAGACAGAGAGCCAGACGGAGGACCATAAAGGTCGCTTGTTACAGCAGGAAACACTCAGAAAGCGTGTGTTGTTCAATGAGTCAGCAAAACTGTCACAAATGTTTGCACTTACTGTACGCTGTGTGTCACTATCATACCTGGAATAAGTGGAGCTGTCTATCCCCTTTGGTGAGGAACATGCAACATCTAGTTTAGTATTTATTAAAATAGTTTATAAAAAAAGGTTTTGCAAAGGTTTTATGAGGGAAAAAAAAAGTTGTCAGACCTACACACAATTAACTTTAATGAGCAGCACTGAATGCAAACAAATTTTTTGTTTACAAAAAAATCTCCGCAGGGCAACCTTAAAATTCAAATATGTGTTCTTGATAAAAAAAAAATCATTGGAAAATGAATGCGTGTTCCTGCTATATTCCAAATGACTTCAGATTACTTGTTTAAGGAGATAAGAGGTAAGCGCTGCCAGAGATGAACTGCCCCCCTCTCCTCTGTCAGAACATTGCTGGCTTCAATTCAAGGACATTTATAGAGTTTTCTGGACAACCCATTTCTGTGAACATCGCCCGGCGCTGTCTGCACGAGGACCGAAAACTGGTCAGATGAGGTCAAGTCTGCGACCTTCCTTCGATCCGTTTGTCCAAGCGAGTTATTTCCTCCTATTTCATGGCAAATCAAAGTTTAAAGTTCAGATACTGGATGGTCACACAGGTTTGTGACTGTGCTAAAAGGGAAACTCCAGTCAGTCCATAAAGGCATCAATCTTCACCATCAACTGTGCTGAAGATTGTACTGAATTCCTGCCCACCCCTGTTGACTTGAATAAAACACATTTTATAGTTAAAACCTTTATTTAAGAGCATGTATTAAACTGCTGTGTAACCTGCACATTTATACAAAACATTTAATCTGTTACTTGAAAAATGATGCTCTGTAAATAATCAAGAAAATGCTCTTTAAAATGTGACTTATTATTATTGATGTGTTCTTTTGCACGTATGTGCAGGTCTCTCTAAGTTGTATTTAAAGTCCAACACTTTGCATCTGTCCTGCACTGGCACAGGGCGACAGCCACTCTTTTCATGTTTCGTCTTAGCTCTTCTTCTGCTACACCTTCGTGAAGCCCTCTGCGGCTCGGCTCGGCCCGCCGGGGGCACGACGTGCTGAGTCACGCTCGGTGATTACATGCGACGCAGATGTTCTGGGTTTTGAGTCGTGTGGTGGGATTCCTGCCAGTCTCGTGCTCCTCCGGAGGCCTTTCACTGATGAACAACCTTACAGGAATCGGCGCAGGAATTTTCCATTGCATCCCTCTGTGATCCTCTGCGCTGCTTGGTTGAACCCACTGTCCTGCCTTACATTTCAGTCAGAGTTCAAACATCCAGCCTCTCTGTCTTGGCCAGGACATCCTTGTCTCTTCCAGGCTGACCTGAATTGACCCTGAAAACCTAAATGCAGTAATTTGGATAAAAACTAGCTCTGGGAACGTTATGGTTGCTGTGGCACAGTAACAGATGGGCAGAAAAATCTTCAAATCCTTTAATTTATGTCTTATAAGAAGGCACATATGATGACGGTACATCACCGTCCAGCTGGAAATGAAGTCCTGTTTTTGATTTTTTGTGTCTTGGGGCAATGTTGTTGCACTGAGCTCAAAACGCAGAGATCCGGAAGTTTAAAAACACTTTGCTTTGTGGCAGAACTATTTATAAATGCGTCTCGAATCGCTGGCCCCTACTGGGAAGTTCGTCCTACGTATGATCCGTGACACAGCGCTTTAAAATAAAATTTGCGCTGCATAAGATAAGATTAAGATCAGGGAAACTCCTGCCACTGACCTCAGCCGAGGCCTGGCCTCAGGACTGGACTTGGTCCCCGGGCGCCGCTCCGTGTCTGCTCTGAAATAACTAAAGTAGCGGAATTACTTCATTAATCTCCATGTGGATAATAAACATAACATATACTGAACAAACTGCAACTCTGAGTGTGTGATTAAACCCAGAGATTCATACTGTCTCATGGAAACCAGGAGCAGTATCTCCAAAATGTCCAAATGTCACTTTTCCCAACTTGTCTTCAGTCTTCAGGATTTTCTGCAGGCTGGTATTTAAATCCAGGATCATGGAGGACATATATGAGTCACGTGCTGCGTCCTGCGTACCTGCATGTGTGAACCACACCTGCTGCCTTCATGCATCCAGTCTACGTTGTGTAAGTGGGATTGCGTCATGTCAGGGGCATCGGGGGTCAAAGACACGCTGCAGCACACAGGCTCTGCAGATTGATAAAGCCTTATCTTACTGCGGTTCACACACACACACGCACACACACACACACACACACACACAGCTGTGTTTCCATCACCTCTGGGGACAATACATTAACTTACATTCCTTCCTTGGAGACTTACCCTAACCCTAACCTTATACCACGTCTTCACAATAAAATATAATGATTTACGTTAACAGGACTTGCATTTTGTCCCAGTTGGCCTCATTTAGAGAAAAGACTGGTTTTCTGTAAACATGAAGTCACATTTGGGCCAGAAAGCAGAGATAAAGAAAGGGGTGGACGACACAGCATGGACTGTGACTCTCTCTCCCTCCCTCTCGCTTCCTCTCTCCTGGGATCATGGCCCGGGTATATAAAGGGGAGCCGGTGCCACGGCTGAGTTCGCTGAGTCAGGCTGACTTGAAGACACTTCCAGCAACCCTGCGACTAATGAAAGCCTGACTGAACCCGACTCCAGCTGGTTGAGTCCTCCAGAGAGCGTCGGAGATCAGGGAACCTCGCTGGTCGGGTATCACATTTACTCAAGATGCAGGAGAAAGGCTTCTTTGCTGGGAGGAAGGCAGCAGTGGCACTGTGCTTCGTGCTGATAATGCTGGCTCAGCAGGTGAGTGCAGGGTCCCGAACTTGGACAAAATGTGTCAGGTGTGAAATCAAGGGATGGATTTATGTTGAAAGGAGGATTTCTTCTCTCTTGGTGACAGTGAAATGATTAGAAACATGTGCTCTACAATGTAAGAATACGGATTAGACTGATCCAGATGACTGAGAGAGCTGACAAGGTGTTTTGAAGGCTGGCTGCAACTGAGAGAAAAAAAAAAAAGATTTTTATCATGTTTCATGTTCTAAACATATGTAAAAAAAAAAAGTAGGAGAGAAAATAAAAGATCTAGTAGTACAAATATTAAGGTATAAATGCCCTATTAAAGTACATTTGCAGTGTGCTGATTGGTTAAAAAGTGCTGATGTTTTAGTGTAAAGATTCACCCTTGGCCTTGGCGACAGTAGTTTGACAGAATAATCTAAACTCAAGGTCCACTTTCGCTGATAAAGACTGTCAGATGTGGTAGAAGACTCTGTAAAAAGCTTATAAAAGTGCTGATACTGATTTGTACTGCTTTGCTGCATGTTTTACAGTGAAGCGGGATAGTTGACCTACATTTTGTGCACCTTAATTGAGTCAGTACATCATTTAAACACAATCATTTAACGGTCTAATGCCTGCAAATCAGCTGTCACTTAAGTGTTGCTGTATGCCTGGTTTTGGCTCTTTTTTAATGAACATTTCTGTGTCCATGTGTTCGTCTGCACCAGGTGTGTGCAGGTCCGTTGGTCCCACAGGTCCAGTCCAGCTCCCCCCAGCAGGCCGACTCAAGCGGGGTCCACGCACTGAGGAGGATAGCTCGGATGACCCCGCTGTGGAGGATCATGAACAGCAAACCCTTCGGAGCTTACTGCCAGAACAACTATGAATGCTCCACAGGACTCTGCAGGTAACTGGAAGGGGCTAAGTACAAAATACTGCACTCAAGTGGAAGTAGGTTTTGCTTGAGATCAGTTAAATTTGACTTCCTGTCACTTTTACATATAAAAACGAGGAGTGTTTGAGAAAGTTTGCAGGTGTTAGGATGTATGACGCACAGAAAATTTCCTTATAACTCTATAATAATTTTCAATGAAAATGTTTCAACACAATCTTGGCGTTAATTATAGGGAATATAGTTCAGAGAAAGTTATTTTAATTGGGATTTAGTTGGTTGTATTGAGTTTATAAGCATTTCCAGAAATATTCATTTATTATTTGAAAGGTTATTCCTTATATGTGTTGAACTGTTTGCTTGCCTGCAGACAAATTTCACATTTTGCGTCGCAATTAATAATTTGTACCAATGAACCAGTTGAACAATGTACCAAGATACACCGTTTTTTTTCTGGTAAAATTCCAAGGACCCTGTAAAAATCAACTCCTCTTGTACCCTGAAGACAGTTCAGCCTCAGTAATGAACTTGATAACAACAGTGAACCTCGTCTCACTGATCTTTCTCGGTCTTCCTCTCTTTAGGGCGGGACACTGCTCCACCAGCCACCGCGGCCCCTCAGAGGCCGTGAATTATTAGGCGTCCGAGGACACAACCAGCGTGTTTACATGAGTGTACAGCCATAATCCTAATGGGGGGTTCTAATAACTGGGGATGTGAACTTATCCCTGCTTTTCTTTTTTTAAAATTGGTTTTGTATTTATATGTGCCAATACGTTGCTGAAGATATCTAAATGTTTATATGAATTTACACAGCAGGTAGTCATATCCAAGTGAAGGTACGTTAGGGGGGAATCACTGCTCCTCTTGATTAATACAATTAAGGCAATAGGAGGTTGGCTGAGGCAATGGGATAAAGTGCAAAAATGTAAGATGGGAGTAATTTAGCTGTTTATACTTGATGTTTTCCATGGTAGGATGTGATGTGATCGTGTGAAACCATTTCAACTGGGGTGCAAAAAAACAAAAACTTCTTGTTTCCCACTGCTATGGACTAAAATCTTTGAGCCCTGATCTCAAAGTTCAGACTCTGTGATTCAAAATGAAAATGAAAGAGGCCCTGCCAGTTACTGTGGCCTTAACTCCTCAAATGATATAATTAAGTCTGATGTCTGCACAGCTTATAATGAGGTTTTATTGATTGTTTTTATTTGTTCTTTTTTTTTATTGGTTGTGACGTCTTAAACCAGACATGGAAACAATATTATTGACATGTTTAAGATACAGTTGTGCAACTCTTGAGCCCAAACCTGTCTTCATACAGAGAAAAACCTATTTTTTTACATCCTCACGAGTGAACCAGAAACATCTGGGGACTTCATGAAGGTATGACAAATATTTTTTAGCAATGAGACGCTCAGTCTGTCTTTTTAACAGACAAGGATGGATGGAGAAGGGGGCAGGGTGAGCCTTTTAAAAAGCTCCTGTTACATTTTTCCACAGTTCGTCATTGCGTCGTGTTTGATTAAATTATCACTTGACTGTCCTCGGAAAGTCGAAACATGCCACTGATAATGAGCAGAGTTATTAATCCTGTTGTAAAAAGGAGAAAAGATCCGACATTGATTTGGTGTAATGCAGTGATTCACTGATAGTTTATTTATTTTATCCTTTGTCAAAAATGTACCCATTTACATCATTTTATTTAGTATTTTTTTAAATATATATTTGTTTATCATACTTAAATGGTTTGTTTTAGAATAATCAATCACTCTGACTGGATTCTGTTCAGCTTTTCCATCAGGAATTTTTAGATATCTACGTAAATCTGTAACCAATAACAGACTTAACTAATATCTTGGTTGGGTGTACAAATATTAGGGACAGATTCATAACTACGAGCTGCACAGCCTTGTTTTTTTGCACATCCATTTCCTCAAATTGATAAGCGATCATGGATTTCGCTTCAACTCGCCTGCGTAGTTTAATTCGCGCACAGAGCAGGTGGGTGCTGATATTTTGTACACTCATCGTGTTTGAGTAGGATTGCACTTTTAAACCCAAATTATCTTTGTACTGTGTACTGTCTACTGCATGTACTGTATTACTTGCATGCAGGAGGCTGGAGAAAAAGTGGAATAAAAGCATTGGGAAAAAGAATCGAATGTATCTGTGACTCATTTTTAATTGTTATTTTGTTCTTCTTTAAATTTTTTCTTTTTCCAACGATGTGTGTGAGAACTGAAGGTGAACAAATCATTTGAAAACAACACCTGAGTGGCCACAGGATAAATCAAATGTTTGACAAGGCTGGCGTTATTCTATATTATCTATATCGATATTAACAGTGCATTAATACTTTTGGACTTCCCTACCAGGTATGTGGCTCTCAGCCCAAAGCCCATCATTGTTTAAAAAGGATCAGAAATTTCCTTAAACAGCTGGGCATTGTAGATTTTTAGCAAACATTACTCAAACAAGTGGAAATAGTGCTTTTATTGGGGACTATTTTCAGCTGCGGATTAATACACATCTGTTGTTCTGGGGAGTATTTACATTTACTCTGCCTCTAATGACCATTATATTTCCATGTACAGAGTATATTGTTAATTTGTCAACGAGAAAACAAAGTTCAGTTAGAATAAAGTTAAGCCTGTGCATTCACTGACTTTATGAAGACGGTGTGGCACAGCTGAGAGCTCAGGAAAAGGCTACTAAGTGGATCTTTAGTTGGGATTGTTAATTGTCAAACTACTATTTTGAGGATTAAGAACAAACTTTCTTGCTTAACCTTACAGCAACACTTACGTTAAGGCCTAAAAGTACTGTGGATGAAATTGTAAAAGCCACTGAGCTCGTACATCATCCGAGCCATCTCCATGACAACTAAGCAAAAAGAGGAGGACCATGTGATACAGTTAAAACTCCAGAAAAGGCCAGTGAGTGGACCTTGAGTTGGGATTGTTTTGTCCCGAATTAAGTTTATTTTCTGTTGCTATTTTGACGTTAGTCTGGTTCCAGGATCTCCCAAGTCTGCGATTCAATGAGTGAAGAAAAAACGAGTTCAAGTGAAAAGAAAATGGCATTTCAGATTGATTATGAGTCTGATTCAATGTATTTTTTGTAAGTGATTACAGCATACAAAATAAAATGATAAGTTTACATCTTGTTCCATCCCCTATCTGTAACCCTACAGAGATACCCAATAAAAAAACTAAAAATCAATTCTCAACCCAAAACAATCAGGAATAAAAACAAGCCACAATAAAACCCAGAAGAATCAGGGTGAGAGTTGGAGTTGTGTAATCGTTCTTTCATCTGAAATCCTTTATTGACATCTGAATGTTCCTGTTCCTATTTTATCAATACGACCCCACCATGGGACAGAAGTTATCTTTGGTGATTCAACTATTTCAAGGAACATTGGCTGTTTTTTTTATGACTCATACATACACGCAGTGCCTGAACATGAACGTGTTTTGCCGTAAACACCTCTGTTGATCGATCTGTTGATTCTTTTTTTGATCCCCTTCAAAAACCACACGGAGCGTTTCTGCGCCGCTTTCTGGAAATGCAGAAGTTTGGACGTTTCGCACCAAAAGCTGCCTGGAAACCAGAGCAGCAGCTTACTCAGCAGATCTCGCCTGGATGTTCACATGCCGTGCGAATGACACGTTGATTGAACACCAGCGCTAATCTGAAACTCCTGCGACTCATTGAACACATCTGCAGCACCAAAAATAAGACGGCGCTTTCACTGCAGAGCCCGGACGACACCCTGACTCATCTGCTTGAACACTCAAGAGTTTTGCATTTTTCATGCGCTCACTGAATCTGCCGTCAGTGTTCAAAAGTCCAACAGCTGTTGGCTGTTCAGATGTTCAGTCTTTCACAACGACAGCGATGAGCCAAGTGTGTGCGAGTGGAACAAACTGGGAAAGGGCTGGAAGTCATGTGGATTCAAGAAGAATGATGGGTTTTTCCAAGTCAAATGAAAATGTGCAGAGTCAGGCCTGAGACAAAATTATATCACACTTAATTGAACGTTTCGGGCCCCTTGATTTATATCTTTTAACTGACTGAAAACAGGAAGGGAAGATAATGTGAGGATGGATAAAACAAAGTCCAAACAAGATGAGAGGGCAAGACAAAGGTTTAAAAGAAGAGGATTTTAATAAAAAGAAACAAGGGACAGAAATGTCCATTTGTAACTATAGAAAGTGTCTGGAAACACACTTTTGGTCTGGAGTGTTTTTTTAATTTAATTTTTTATTATCATTTCAGACAACAGTGTGCTTCCATCTGTTTTCGCAGTTTGAGGCGGAAGAACCAGCCCCGTATTCCTAGATATTAAGTCCATATCGGACATTCCTGCAGATTAAGGTGGCGGATGGGCATGTAGCGTGTCTGACTTTCATGCAGGAGACTGGAGTTCACGTCCTGCTGCAGACCTGCAACTCACACATATCTTAGTTTCCATACCTCAATCACTGTTTGTTTGCCATAGCTGCAATCTTTCACTAACCCTAACTATACCGTAGTTGCCATGCACAGACAGGGAGGATAGGAAACCATGGGACTTAACAAAAAGTTATTTGCACAAGTTTACATTTGAGTCATTAAACCCTTTTAATTAGACAAGCGAACACCCTGAAACCAGGCAATACAGTATATCCATGGCCTTGTGTCCTATCAGGGCTGTTTTAAAAATGTGTTTACTGTTCCTTCATGTCATATTGTGACACGCTCCCGTGGCCTGGTGGCGAACTTGGCCGCTTTCTCCACATCGCTATCCATCAAACGTTGTCTGGGCAGGAGTCATCTGGCACTCCTGCCTCGCACACAGTGTTCTTCATACAAGCTGCACCAGCCAACCCGCCGCCACATTTCACTGAGTGTAAAAGTGTACGTTGGTCTTTTAATAGACGTATTGGAGACGTTGATATTTCGGGGGGGGGGGGGGGAGTGTTCGCAGGCGGCAGCAGGCAGGTGGGCCGCCGTTCAATTAATCAATTTTATTTGGGAGTTTCTGAGAGCTGCTTTTGGGATTCAGATCAAGAATCTGCATACATTATGAAATAGCTCAACCTTTCCTCTGCTTTCATGTCTGTTTTATGCTTTTATTTTTGTTCTCTCTTATCTTCTGGCCTCGGTTTGGGTTCACAACAGTTCTCTTCAACAGTAAAATTGGCAACAATTTCCTTGTATTTACTTGAGATGAACATGCAACCGTCCTGATCCTGCACAGGAAGCATAAAATCCCCAAAACAGACCTTTTTTACAGCAGACATCTTGACCTCTCCAACACCCTACCTTTAACATGCTTACATGACATTATGTTACTAAACATTTATTCACTGTGGTCATCATGTCTGCTTCATGGAGCCGACACACAGCTGGTGAGTGCCCTTCCCTGCACCGCTGTGACCGCAGACACCGTTCACGCTGTTCAAACATAAAGACAATGCTGACCACACGTATGCAGAGCGATAAGTGTCGAGTTTGCACCAGCCTGCGTCTCAACAGACCCGACCGATGAATGAATTCAGATATTTTACTTATTTTACTTGTCAAAGCGCGGAGAGAAGTTTTGAAGTCGAGTCGTGCTGTTAGAAATTAAGATTGCCCCTCTCTTTTACTGTACATACAGAACACAACAATCCAAAGCCACTTTCAATGTAACAAGTTGGTCTCATGTCTGAAAAAGGCACCCTGGTCACTTTTTACGGAAAAGCCACAAGTTTCGAATTGAAGTCTGAATTGAAGGGCGTCAGGTCAACGTAAAGACTGCAGCAGCACAAAGTGAAACAACCGCCTTTTAAGATCACTGTAATAAACGTATTATCTCAATCATCATCAAAATCAGTTTAATAAACTAGTACTAATACTAGTTATGTTTACCACAAGCTACACAGGAAACTTAAGCACCGAAGATAACTATGAAACGTAGGTATTTTAACTGATATTGTTTCGTACTTACAGGTTTCTTTTCTTCGGGGATCGGAGAAAGCGTAACTGGAGAAAAACAAGATAGATTACGTAAATCTCGGCTCAGACTAAAGTGAGGATAGTCGGTTCTCCCATACAGGTCAAACCTCTTGGTTTCTGCCAAACTTAATGGAATTTTTTGTTGAAATATTTAATCTGGACCAGAGTCTAACAAAAATGAAAATGACCATCGGATCCAGTTATCATCAAGCATTAAAAGAAGAGCAAAAATGAGCTGTGTAAAAAATAAAAGCTGTACACCACATGCATCTTTGGATTGACAGGCCAATGTTTCACACGAATCTTGAGAAATCTTTTTTATTGAACTGGCACTGGTAGATTTATGACACTGTTTCTGTTCTGCTGACTGCTGCACACTGGGCCATATGTTTTACATTTGAATAACATTTTGATCCAACAACTCAAGCGTTTCTATTGTAGTTTAACTGAATGGATGTTTTAATACAGAGGGGCATTTTTAGAGAAGTTTGATCAGAAGATTGTGTGTCTGCACAAATGTTCAGTGTCAGAAGTCAATATGTTCTGTCCTACACGGAGCCTGTGTCTGTGTTTATTCATGTCTGTTTATGTTCTCGGACGTATATAACCCAGGTCATGTATTTTTGTCATGTATCAGTAAACTTTGAACTGTAAACACCACATTTCAAAGTTAAACACAGTGGATATTCACTTTTTCTGACAGCAGTTTTATTAGTTTTCTATATTGATTTTACATTTACTTGAAGAAACTTAGATCCTACTTCATTATAAATCAAGAAATTAGACCCTTATCTTGACAACTATTGAACAAATTCACCCAATAGTAGGTTAAATTGTAATAACTTTGGTGATGTATGAAGAATACACTTATCACAGAGATTAAAACATGTTAACATGTTTGTAGACGACAGGCAGTCTACTCCCGGGTCTCCTATGAAACCTATGATTCAAACAAAGTTTTAGGGAGAAAATATGTATAAAAAGGAAACTATAGAGCTTTAATATTCAGTTTGAGCTCTTCTAGGCCTTGAGTAACATTCCTTCTGTGTTTTCAACTTTGGTTTGTGGACTCAAGTTGAAAAGGACAGTTTGACGGATTTCTCAAGAGAATGAATACATTCAAAACACAGACAGCCACAGTGTTCAGCTGCTCTTTTTATAGCCAGCTGGTTATTTTCAGTCTTTTTTATGACCAGACCATTTTTATGAGGATTTAATATGTTTTTTTAGTTATGTTTTTGCTTGTTTAAGGTGGCATTTCTGCATGTGGTTCCTTGTACCTCTCCCTTCATTCTTCTGTCACCTCGCTACTGTCGGCTATCAAATAAACGCAAAAAAAATAAATAAATAAAAATAAAACTTTTTTGGGGGATTTCCTCTCTAACACATCACTGTTGCTCAACGGCTTTAACCAAAGCCGCCACCTTGTAAAGTTACACCTGAGGTGGAGAACAGCAGCAATAGACTAAGGTAAGAAAATAATGAATTTAATAATCCCTGGACAAACTATAGATTTAAGAATTTTACATACTGTATAAGTTATCACAGAAAGTTACAGTTTAGTACAAATAATTGTCACAGACTTGCACAAATTCTGGAAAATCTGGCCAGGCCGTGTTTTTGTAAGCACATAAGATTTTCTCAGTCAGCCAAACGAAAGACGGCAGAATACAACAAAGTATATAAACTTTCCAAATGTCACTAAAATCTCAACATTCATCGCATTGTTGTGAAAGCTCTTCAAACAGCAGATCCAGTGTTGAGAACGGCCCGACCTGCAGCCATGAAGTTATGTTGACACTAGAGTTAGTCGGTGCACATACAGTGCCACCTGCTGGATGCCTTAACCCATGTGCAAACTAAACATTTTAATCTTTAAACAGTCTTTATTGTGACTATAGTAATGGTCCTAATTCAAATATCAACTGTGGATTAAAGCTTCAATTCAGACCCAAAACAGCTACATTCATGTATTGTCAAAATTTAGATGGACAAATAAATAGGTAATTATGGCACATTTTTATTTATTTTAATCAAATGAAACTACAATCAAACTACTGTATGTTAACATCCAACAAGCCTAAAATAATTAAGCATAAAACCATTATGTTGACCTTGGAAACAGAAGTTTCACAAAACAAACTCAAGGTCCACTTACTCGCCTTTTCTGGAGAAGTCCTGAAAGTGCCGAGATGATAACAGCGAGCAAACTGGAGTGAAGTATATAGTTGAAAGCTCCAGAAAAAAAAGCTAGTAGGTGGACATTAAATCAGGACTTTTGGCAAGGAACCTCTGAATAGATCCAGATTAGGATACAAAATTGTTGTAAAGCAACTTCAAGTTGGATAACAAACGCTCAACAACACCTGATTTTTCTCAGTTTTATTACAGAATTATTTCAAAAGCAACAAAAACATCCAACAGTTGTTCAGTGGAAACTGTTTTCAGACTTTAGTTTGTGTAGAGAAGGGACTCACTCTCGATCTATCAGTTGGTTATTGTACAATTAACCAAGTGGCATCACACGTTTCACACTAATATCTAAAGTTAAACTTACTGAATTACTTTAATTTATTCCCTGTAACATTTTTCTCAAAATGTACAAGACACTGAATCCTCAAAATTTCTGTGCAGCAAACTGTTACAGGTAAAATGTCTATAAAAATGTAAAACAGGTTGTACTGCAGTTATACTAATATAACTCAAACAAAATTACAGTTTAGCTGATGACAGCAGTACATTTCCCCTCTTGAGAGGACAGAAATCTGAATTGCATGTATTAAGCGGACTTAGAAATCACTGCATTCAAAAATAACTAAGTGCACTGCATACTGAAAACGCTTTCATTTCCAACAAATCAACACAGTAAAAGTTCTTTATGTGTTAAAAAATAAGATAGTTTTCATTCTATTTATTTATTACTATTTATGCATAGTTAAAAATAAAACAGCACTCCCGTAGTTTCACTCACAAACATACTTTTAAGTGCAACAATGTTAAGGCATTCAAGAAAGACGCGTCCTCTGACACATCTGACGTCTGTTTTAGCTTGCTTTAATTATTATCTAAGAACTATAAAATAAATAGGTTATCTGATATTTTCATTATTTTATACATCATACAGCATGTAGGATTGGAGGTAAAGTGACATGAGTTTTAGTTGGTTGCTGCAATGCAAAGCACATGTGTTGTAATAAATTAGGATCAATTAGAAGTATTTAGATTTTATTTAACTTTATGTTAAAAGGTGCAAAGTCAACTACGTCTGTTTTTGAGTCTCTGAAGTTAAAGATTAACTTTCATCTTTCATAGTTCAAGTGTGAATAAAGTATGAAAACTGTGTGTATACTGGCTGGAAGTTCATGTCAGTCAGTGGTTAACTTTGCTGAGAAGAAACAACAAATGAATACATTCAACCCCATCTGTAAGAGCAGAGGACGGAAATTAATCCTTGTCACTTTAAAGGGATAAGTCTTGTTATAATCTATATTTTTCCTATTGTCAACAAATCCCATAAAAAGCAAGTTTCCAAAGCCTGATATATCTTCTTCCTCTGTGTCATTGAGCTCCGTTGTTTAAAAACCACACTGGCTCCTTCATTACGATGAACGTGGGACTCTAGTTTATTTTGCGTCACTGTGCTGCTGCAGTAAAATACTCACTACAGCACCAAATGTGTATTAATGCAAGAGAAAATAGTCCTGTGTATGTGTGGCTGTTTTCAAAGATTTACATGTTTGATAGGCACAAATAGGCTTGGGTGCAGAGGCGAAGAGGAGGTTGCCATGTTTTTAATCTAAAAAACTTAAATTATTTAGACATGAGTTTGTTGGTAAAGTTTGATCAGATGTTCACATGAAGCCTATAAATAAAACATACTGTAACGTGTCTCTCACTTGTTTCTATCACTACTTCACTCTGCAGTAACACACATGGTGACAATATACAACAGACCTATTCCTGTTAATCTATTGTTATTTTAACGTGAAAAAATGCTGCAAATTCCAGCTTTAACTTGTTTTCATTTCTCTACTGAGTGGTTTCACCCCTGCTGTGGTTCGACGGGTCGTCCTCTTACTGCACCGCGCACGAGCCGCTGGGCAGGAAGTCCTGCACGTACGCCGCCACGGCCTTGGTGAGGTAGGTCATGCTCCCGAAGCGGCCGCTGGGGGCGCTGTCGTACAGCAGCCTGCACACTCCGGTGGACGGGTCCTTCTCCAGGATGTGGTCCTCAGCTCCCAGGTCCCTCTGGAGGAGGAGGAGGAGGAAGAAGAAAAGAAAATCCTGCCTTACTGCATCACAGAGATGTTTTTACTGGATCTGTGTCTTTTAGTATCCAGCTCACCTGATCCTTGTAGAACATGTCGTTGGCGATGTGGACGATCTTCTCCACGTGGATGATGGAGCCGATGCTCGGGATCTCCACGTCGGCCAGCATGGTGAGCACCAGGATGGCCTCCACCAGCAGCTGTCGGTACTCAGGCTGAGGCACGCGGTTCAAAACCGTCTCCACGTGGACCGAGAATTTGATCTCTCCTGGTGTCATCTGCAAGATAAAGAGAAGGAAAAAAAGAAGATGAGATAGGAGGACGAGAGATTTGTCTGTTAAAATATATTGTCAGACATATTTCATCTCACCCTGTGGTGGCTTAATACTGGTTTTGATTTATGTCTCTAAATATGCAGGAGAAGATGTTTCATTACTGTCCTGCTTTGACTGAACTTTTTATTATAGGAAACCTTAATTTAAATTTCATGGTTGTTATTTATTTTGCCATGGTCACATACATTATTTTATTTATTTTGAGTTCTTCAAACATTTTTACATTTTAAATGTTCAATTATAACTTTTGTTACTAAAGAAATGAAACTAAACCTAAATAGATTTGAGATTGAGATTTGATCAAATTTAATTGAACCCCCCACTTAGGGAAAAAAGATGGCATCAAATTAGCAAAAATTACGGAAAAAACAAGAATTAAGACATGTTTTATTTCCTGTGGACATTAATCAAGTGGATCTCTTACCTCTCTGGTGGTTGAAGAAGGAAGGACAAACCCTTCTATGGACAAACCGTGGCACTAGAACACAATGTATTTGTATGGTCACTACTTTATGTACAAAATGTATATTATTTTAATTATTTTTTTTAAAAACATTTTTCTTTTTTACATAAATTCTAAAATTATTACATTTGATGATTTTTACATAGAACATGGCCACATGATCAGAAAACAAAAACAAACATCAGATACAATAGTAAAACACTGCGTAGCGAGTACATCTGATACTTTTGCAGGTAAAACTTACATACTTCTACTCAAATAACGTTTTGAATGCAGGACTTTTACTCGCAGTGTATCTTCACAGTGTGGTACTGATACTTTTACTGACTTTCTGCAGGATCTTCCAGACTTTCTGGTAGAAGCCGACGGGGACTCGGTTCAGCGCTCCGTCCAGGCGCCTCCTGCGCAGCCATTGGCCCTGTCTGGTATCCTTGGCAACCGGAATGCATTCCGGAATGTCCAGGGATTCTATGGAGGGCAGCCTGTACTTCTGGACATTCCGGAACAACAAAAACATTATTCAGAGCTGCGTTCGCTGCGGAAGAAACAGCGCCCTCTTCTTCTTCCGAGTCATGAAACAGACCGCACGTCTGACCCAGAGGTTATCGGCTTGTATTGAGCTGTATTAGGTTAAGCGTGTAAAAGTGGCGTCTCAAAAATGTCAGAAATATCTGATTAATAGATAAGTCTTTACCCCGGATTCAAAGTTTTCTAAGTCCAGAGACTGAGATCGCATGCCCTGGGAAGCAGAAAAAAGAGGAGAAAGGAGGGGAGAGAAAGAAACAAGATGCACAAAATGAAAAAACACAAAACTTGGCAGGTAAGAGAAGTGTATAAACTGATGGATCCAAAACTGTGATGACCAGAAAACAACCGCAAAGCCAGTGGATTCTTCCTTCTTGCATTGCTAAATTGAGAGTCATAGCATGCATGAATGAAAATCACGATGGGAAATGATGGAAATGTGGTTAGAAAACAACAAATAATGGGTAAAAAAAACAAAAACAAACAGATTAATTCACTTTGTGCATGAAAAGCACTGCTGTTACGTTGCCCAAATACCTAATCGAGAAAATAATCAGCAGGTTGATAATGAAAACAACAATTATTTGCAGCTTTACAGAGATTAAAGTTGCAGCCCTGCTTGACTGAAAATCAGCGTGTTAAAGGTGATGTTCATGTTAATCATTTCAGATGAATTAACACCCAGAAAACCACATTTAAATGTCGTTATTATTGTCACCTTGCGAGGGGAGCTCAGCGACTGGTCGAGCTGAAATGGAGACAGAAGATCCACTCTGCATTACAGACTTGAACTTACTAACCTGTTTATACCCAAAACCAACCACAGGACCTCTATTATTACACCACTGTAATAACAAAATCCCCACTGATACTCAAGGCCTACAAGCACTTTTAGCTATAATATATCAAACTCAACGAGTCAAAAAACTTTCCTTTACAAAAACAGAATCTAATCACTGACACGACCAACACCATCATCATCACCATCATCACTTCAGCTGCCAACGTCAACCTGTGATCCTTCTGCATCAGAATAAAATTAAAACTTAATTACAATTTAATTTCTTGGCCCGACGTCAACTTTTACTTCGCCAACAACCGATTTACCCCAATCAAATCTCGACATCTAATCCTCCCTCGCTTCTTACAGATTCTCATTTATCAATTATCATCATCATCATCACCTTAACTGAGTCAGTCAAAGACACCCTGCGGTCCATCTGCAACAGAGGAAACACAATGAATTGCGATGTTCAAACACTAAATTGTGTTGGCAAACAGTTGCAAAGTTGTATTCCTTTTCCACAGCAAAGCCATTGACACATTAATAATATCCTTCAACTCCCCGGCCAGGTGAATTAACTCCTCAACATCATCATCATCACCTCTGCAAGGGAATCTGTCAAAGACAACCTGGGCTCCTGGATCAAAAAAAAAAGACAAAACAAGTTAAGAAGTTGAGTTTGACGAATAATTCATGACGCAACAGCGAAACAATCCAGACTCAAGGGCCACTTACTCGCTTTATCAGACTCAATCAGCAGATGGAGTTTGCTCACGTGTCAAGGATCCGCAATAGTTAAAACTTTCTATTATTCTCAGGACTTCACATCCATGTTGTTTAAAAAGCTTCTTGACCTTGAAAGAGCAGTTGACACAACAAGCTCAACTCGAGTCGAAAGCAGCAGAAAAAAAAGCGAGCGAGTGAACCTCGACTTGAGATTGTTTTGCCAACTGCGTTCCAACATGGACGAGGAGTCCTCGACGTTTGAACATCTGCAACAGAGCAGACTCCATCTGACGATGAAGGCAGTGTGATGCAGTTGAAAGCTCTGGAAAGCGTTTAATTAGTAGCGGACAGAGATTAGGACAGCTATGAAAAAGTCCCTTTAAACTCTGAATGATCTGATGCTGAGGTGATGTTTACAGGTAAATTAACACCTACAGAGTATTCTCAACTTCTACTACATTTATTAATTTCACTTACTGATATCCGATGTCTTCACAATAAAAATAGAAAGAAGAAACAGATATAATACTGCGATAGTTAATATTCCTTCTGGTGATCATCACCTTAAACGGATCCGTCAAGGACAACCTGTGCTCCGCCTGCAACACAAAAACCAAGTTAGAAATAAATCACAGTCAACAAACTGCTATAGTGATTTATTTAAAACTTCAGTAATTAATTAATGTCCCACTATTGGTAATTTTTCAGGAGCAAAAAATCTTCATTTGCCGTCTCAATGTCCTTAATTTATCAAATATCAGCTTCAGTTTTTCTTAATTACTTCCACAAATCTCCTCCAATGCCGCTCAACCTTTCATTTCTCCAAAATTAGCCTGGTGAATTACCACCTAACCGGATTCAACATCTGCATTTATCATCATCATCATCACCTTACTGGGATCCGTCAAAGACAACCTGTGTTCCAGCTGCGAAAAGACAGAAGTCAGATTGCCAAAAAGCACAATATTTTCAAAATAAGATCCTCTTCTCCCACCTGTTCACCATCGCTCATCAGCATTTTGGTGTTGACGGCACTTAAATGAAACCCTGGAGAATTAATTATATACTTATAATAATAAACAGCTTTTTCCCCCTCGTCCTCTTTTAGTTAACTTCACAGTGTCTCTTTCTTGTACTTAAAGATTTGCCTTTTAAAGACCATTTTGTTTTCATTTTTATCAGGAGCTTTTTTTGCTGAAATGGGCAACTAACATAATATGTATTCCACCTGTGGGAAGTGAGAAGTGTGTTTTGATCCCACAACCACGGGGTCCTACCATCTTCATGTCGCTCTTCAGTTTGCTGATGCCGGCTCTCTCGCTCTTGGTGGCGCCCACGTTGCCCAGGTGATGGATGGAGATGGCAGGACTGACGCCTGCATCCATCTCTCTGACTGTGGAGGGGGGGGGGGGATAAGAAAAGATAAGGAAAATGAGAGACAGAACAGAATTTGATTGGCTGTGTGTGCGGTACAGGGTTTGATCTGAGGACTGACCGCTGCGCTGCACTCCAAACTCCTTCCCACTGAGGATGTGGTGCAGGAGATTCTTCAGCTCTGATGGACTGAGACTCATCACGCTCTCTGTAGCCTCCTCTCCTACACACAGACACAAACACATGATGGCGGCCATTTTCTGCTTTTTTTCAAGACGTAAATAGCTAATTGACAGAAGAACCAGATTATATATATTTTTTAGTATCCTTTGGGGTGTTTATCCCTTTAACATTCCCACAAAGTTTCTAGAAATAAAATACATTGAAAATGTTATAGCCGATGAGTAAAGTTGTCCACAGGGTTTCACACATTCAGTCTACCTTGAATTTGACCACAAAAGCACAAATGACATGTATGCAACTGCATTTTAATATAGAACTGCAACAATCAGTAACAATTTTATTAATCAAATAATCTTCTTTCAAAGATTCACTGGGCTCTCATATATGAATATTTTCTGGTTGTAATACTCTACTAATGCAGAAGACTGAATATCTTTAGGTTTTTTGACTGTTGGTCAGACAAAACAAGACATTTAAAAATGTGTTTTGGGAAAATTTTACAGACCAAACTAATCGATTAATTGATGAAATAATCAGTAGCTGCAGCCCTGTTTTAAAATATCATCTTCTTCTCGTCTTTCCTGCCTTACCTGAGCAGTTGAGTGACTGGGCCAGCTCGGTGGCCATGACCTGGATGATGAGACCAATACGGAGCCTGAACATCTCGCTGAACAGGCTGGGCTGAGTCCTTATGCTCATAGCCAGGTACACCATGATCTCCTGGAGGAGGCAGGGAGGTTAAAAAGGGAGACGGGACGGACAGATTCCCAGACGGCAGCGACAGTGACGCCACTCACCTGAGTGAGAATGGCCACGCTGATGTTGTTGTCGCTGGCCTCGTCGATGAGGGCAGCCAGCTCGTCGGGAGGGATGGGAGCGGTGATGGTCTTCTCCCTCGGCTCGGGAGGGAGACCCACTGTCAGGTGCTTCTGGTGCGCCAGCAAATCAGAGCAGGCCTACGAACAGAACGCAACCAATCAGAAAAGAGCGCTGGGAAATATGAGATAGGGGACGATAATGCTCAATAAAAATAAATGTGTAGAAGTTGTTGATGAGAATACAGGTAGAGACCTGTGAACACTCAATATGCAGGTCGGTTTGGAAATATAATGCACCACACGTGAGTACAAATGGTTTTTTGTGGGTTCTTTTATATGATCACAAAGCTGCAATACTTTTTATTTCAACGTTTTCAGTTATAGTATCAGATCACTGCTAAGTTATAAATCAGCTGTCCATGACCACATTTTCCACAGAAATCCAATCTTTTTGTTTTTCAGACATCACACTGATTAATTTGGAAGAAAACATAACCTCCTTGGCAGAAGGAAAAACCATTCAGGGACTGTCACCCCGAATTTTTTATAGCCGTGTCTGTGTTTGCGTCGTACCGAGTCGAGCTCCTCCACCTTCTTCTTCAGCATGCCAGAGATCATCCTGATGAGGTTCCAGTGTCTGAGTTCACCTGCCTTCTCGTAAAGGTCGGTCAGCAGAGATCTCACCGGGGTGCCTTTACCGTGCAGTTGGGTGTCCCAGTCCATGCCCCTGTGATAAAAAAACAACAACAACAAACGCACACAAACACAGGGAGTCTAATGGCGGCTGCACAGTCAAAGCAGGAAAGGAAAACTGAAATGTCTATAAAACTGTGTATCTCACTTGTCTTTGAAGAGGATGTAGAGTATATCCGCCTGGTCCTGGAGACTCTGCGTGTCTTTTAGCAGCTTTACCAAAGCGTTATAGTCGATTGCTCCCGTGGCATCTTTGGGGATACCACACTCCGCTGTGACAGTCACCTCCGGAGCCTGGAGGACAGAGGTGGGAAGTTAACGCTGATGAACCGGAGGAGAAAAGGGGGATGGTGTGTAGACAGTAGATGAATGAAGAACAGGACTGGAGGACAAATAAAAAGAACAACCGTAGGTTCTTGCGGAGCGGCAGAGTCTGTGAGGTTCAGGTTGAGGGAAGGCTGAGGAGAGCGAAACAGCTTGTTTGGCAGGTACATGTTGACATCTGGACAAAAGACACAGAAAGAAATCGGGTGTCAGCGAGTGTCAAGGTCTTCAGAAGGTACATCAAACGCTGTTTTACTCTCCACATCAGGATATTTGGATTTTAGATGTGTGGTTTTGTCGAGATTACACAGGATGGATCCACTCACTGTGCACGTCGAGTTCCTGAGCCTTGTTCATTAGAGACACCATCTCCTTGGTTTTGGTGGCCACGGCCTTGAACCTCCCCAGACCTCCGACCTGCCGTTTGGGCTTCTTGGGGGCAGCGTGAGCCAACAGGTGGTCCAGGTACTGGGCGAGGTCATCAGCCTCTGGAGGGGACAGAGGCAGAGACGGAGAATGGAAAAGAGGCAATGATGGAAGGTGAGAATTAAAAAAAAAAAAAACAGGACAAAGAGGAATAGACAAAGAAGGCTGGAGAGAGAAACAATGAGAGTCACAGAGAGTTTATCAAGGTTAAAATATCGACAGATTCAACTCACCTTTAGTTAGTGTACACACGGCTCCTTAAAAGGTCAGAGAACCTCAGAGAGCATTTAAACTAAATCATTTAAATTCATGACAAGAATTAAAATATCTAAATACAAGTGTTGTCATTTCAAAAGGTTTGTTCACGCATAATACAAACTATATTTTTCCATGCACACCTTGTGGTATTTAGCCATGCAAGATATATAAACTGAGACACTTTCTGTCTGAGAGATGGATTGCTGTCAACAATACTAGTTAATACTTTCAGTAGGAGTTAAAATAAAGTTAAAATATTGTTAAAACTGTCATAAAGACGTGCTGCTATTAGGTTTTTTAAATGTATATTTTTAGAAACCTTCGGGCACCACCAATTCCAATCACCATCATTGTTTTGTGGCGGCACTAGTAGCTACCCAGATAACCAACATTACTGCATGGCAAGATATGCCCTGACATTTCAGGTGAACTGACCCTTTAAACTGTTAAGACCACAAGATGCTTCAACATTCACAAGCAAAATGTGGTATGAGGATCATCTGCAGGCAGAGATGCTGACAGACAGCAGCTCTCAGACAAGCCATTTTAAAACATGCATGTATATAAGATGAAGCCAGACAGCAAAACTCAGTACAAAACTTTACAATCTCTAACTTTATCTGCCGTTTTAAATGCAACACAGGCAAAGCAAGGTTTCTCAACCTGCGATATGAGCAATTAGATTTCGTTTTAACAGCTCCAAATGGATTATATAAATTATGATATATTTAAAAAAAAGATAGATTTATATATATTCAAATGTTTACCACGTGACCGCACGTGGCGACCCCAAAGGCTGAGAAACTTTTACAACAGCGTCAGATATTCAACAACAAAGAGAGTTACAGAACAGTAGAGAGAGGATGGGGACAGGGGGAAGTTCAGTGATGATGTGACAGCAGGAAAAAGCAGGAAGTGGTGATTAATGAGAATCTGCAACAGGTTACTTAATTCACAAGTTATTAAAAATATAAGATTTATTAATCTTTTAGATGTCAAAATGGGGTCAATGACAGAGGAACACACACATCTGTCTTAGTAGGTTAATCTTGGTATTAACAGTACATAGAGGCAAACTCTGCCTGTATGTACCTTTATGTGCTACGACTAGGAATGGTTAAACCAACGATGGAAAACAAACAGGCGCCACCTGGCTGCGTAAACTCCAAAGACTTTCACCCATTTTTCCATCGCTGGTGTCACCACTCCTCTCCGTCCATCCGTCTGTTTTTTTCTTACCATCATCATTACGTAACTCATGCACGTATCCATCGCCGTCACCCTCATCATCATCATCATACGATTCGTGGCGGCGGCTCATGCTGCCAGAACCCTTACCGTCCAGGAAGCTCAGGTGAGCGAAACAGGAAGTGGTCAAGAACTCCGACAGCTTCCCCGTCTGGATCCTGGAGAGGAGGAGGAGAACGTCAGCGTGGAAGCAGAAACACTGAGGTAAAAACCCAGTCGACAGCAAAAAAGTGATATTTAATTTATTCAATTAATTTAATGTTTCTGTTTTCTGTAAATTTTATCCTCTTACGTGTCCAAACTTTCAGGACATACAGTCATTCTGGTAGGGATAGTCCTAAACCCCTTTATTTAGATTTAATTTCATATGGCTTTCCTTAAATTACACAAATTAAAGAACGTTTTATTAAACAATAACAGAACCGGCCCTCAGTATCGACCGTGTATATTTTGTGTGTATAATGAAACTCCTATTCCTGTCATTAAAATCCCCAAAAGCAATACATGTCACATGACCTCTGTGTCCTCTGTGAAACTCACCTTGCTCCTCCATAATATCCATCCTGTAGCTTCTTCAGTGTAGCCAAGACTGCAGGGTCCAGGTTTGTGCGGTCTTCAGCTGAAACACACAACACTCGAAAACTTAATTCAAGATTTCCTCTCTATAAAGCAAACAGGCTGCAGGGTATGCTTAGATGACTTATAGATACTCGGTGTGTGTGTGTGTGTGTTTGTACTCACTCAACATTGTCTGTGAAATGGGAAAAGTGACGGTGGGTCGTCCGGTCATCCTCCACCTGGATGAGAGGTAGGCGATTTCTGTCCTCAACATCTCCACGATCATTTTGTTGTCCAACGCCAAGTAGAACTGCTGGTGGTCGATGAACTGGAGGGTTTTAGGGGAGAAACGGAGGGATGATGGGGACATTTTCACCAGGACGATGTCCAGTGTTGTGAAAAATTGGAACAGAACAGAAGTTTTTAATAAATGCTTTGTGATATTCCCTGTTTGTCTTATTAACCTGAGGTGTGAATGAGAACATGGTGTTTCTGATGATGTAGAACTTGGAGGTTCCCAGCACTCCTATTCTCCTGTAGGGTCGTCCCGTCAGACCCAGCCTCGGGTTACGACCTGCAACAGAGCAGAAGGAAGGAGAGGAAAAAGGGATGAGTAAAGTCCTGGAGAGGTAAGCATGTGTGTAGATGTCCTGAAGTTTCTAAATAATTTTCTTTAAATTCTATTTTGCCCTTTCATGTGACTCGGATCGGATGTTTTCTGAGTCTAGATATGTAAATAGATTTCTCAGCATTGCCATGAAATAAGCAAATCTCACATCATTCAGCAGGGGCAGCTGTTATAAATTTAGCTCCAACAGCTGCTGGGCCAAACAGTATTACCCCTTAATGGCACAATGCCTTTAGTGACCAGTATGGCACAAGTCTGAACTGAAGGCTGTTATATTAATGTAAATGTGTGTGTTGTTCTGCCTTCTAAACATCACTGAAAAACATTTATTTCTTAATTATCACCTTTTATGCACAAATTAAATAATAAATGGAATAAGTGTAATAAACCAAGAAACACTGAGACAACCACAGTTATAATCAGACCAACTCTTCATTCATGCAGATACATTTCTCTGGATTAAAAACAAAGATAATTTCTGATCCAAAGCTTTTGAACCATTAAAAGCTACAAGAAAATGTCGTCTGAGGTTGTACCGAGTCTGGCGTAGATGTGGCTGAGGACTCTGGAGGGCTGCACGTGGATGGGATGAATGTCGGCAACAGTCTCCACATCGATGCCGTTCTTCAACAGCAGCTCTTTAATCTCCTCAGTCTCTGCCAGAATCGACACTACAAGAGGGCGAGACAGGTTTGAAAAAAACTTGAACTATTGCAACGGTGTCCATTGACCAAAGGACACACTCTACTAGGGGTTTATCCAGATTAATTTCCAACACTAATCTGGCACCTGGTTGAATGTCCGTGAACTCACCCTGTACGACCACATCTGGCTTGGGAATCGTGGAGAAACGTCGGTTAAGGGGGTCAATCTCTCCGGGGGCGAGAAATCCCTTAAAAATGAAGCAGCAGAGTCCAAAAATCAACAAAAATTTGGTTTGTTGGGTAATAAAGTGAGATCTGCCTGCTTAAGTACTTCACTGAACAAACAAACAAGGGAAAATAAAGAAACACATATCATATCAAGACATCACAAGATGAATGATTATCACCATTTTGAAAGCCGTGTGCAGTGTTCTTCAATTGTAAAACACATGCCTGACTAAAGATTACCTCATGAAAGGCTCTACATAGGAATAATAAACTTATACAATTATAAAAATATAGAAATACATGTAGACTTTATGAAGTGCTTTACATAAATTAAACAAAGAAATTGAAAGTAGAGCAGGAGAAATACAAATAATTAAAAAGATGTAAAAATAAAAGCAGAATTAAAAGAAAAAAGTTAAACAAACTATGACTGATATAGTTAACAAAATGCTACCCACTTTTTAACTAAACTAATCGTATTAGTGTTTCTAAGATTTTAGTGTTTAGTGATATTAGTGTTTCCTGATATTAACTAAATAAAAATAATCTACCCTAAGCGTGTTATTAATATACTGAAGGATGATTCAGTGTCAGCTCGGGTCGTGGCGGCTCACCTCGGCCAGAAGGTTTCCCAGGATGTACAGAGACTGTCCCCATTTCAGAGGACATTTCCCCATAGGGATCCTCTCCACAGAGTGAGGGTTCATGTACTCCTCCTCCACCTGTTTTTATACACAAACAAACCACAGAGTAAGACAATGCCAAAGCTAAAGTATGAAAATGTACCTTATGAAGATTCAGTGTTTTTACAGCTTCCCTCCAAGGCATTATTACCTTATCTGGGGGGACACTGTAGAGCTCCGGCAGCAGTCGTATCCCGTCCTTCTGTTTGATCAGGATGCCCTCCAGAGCCTCTTGGTATTCCTGCACCTGGATGAATTAACAGGGATTGTTAATATTCACATGGGATATGAGGCGTGTATGCATATTGTCAAAGAACAATACTCGGAAAACACAAAACACTGACGTAAATTACCTGTTCGGGGCTGTTGATAAAAATGCCGTCCAGTATAAGGTAGGTCCAGAACAGCGGCCACTCACACTCGATGTTTTCAAACAGTTTCAGTTCTGCAGACTCGTAGTACAGACGGTTTGGATCCTGCAGAAACAAAGAAGAGGAGACAGAATTAGGGACAGAAAGAAACTGTATATTCTATTGATCCCTGCAGGGAAAAGTCTCTCGTCTTTTCTATGAGAAGGTCAGATGTTACTGCATCTACATATCTGAAACTGATAGGGATTCAGGGCCATGGGACTTCAAGAGATTACATTATTCCTGACACAGCGGCTCGTACGTGGACTCTTCATTTGAAATGTGATCTACTGCACTGTACCATCCTGCTGCACAAATAATAATTTACAAAAGCTCAGAGTCGGACTGTCAGAGTCGGACTGAGGACTCTGTGACCAGATGTGTTGTATTCATATAGCTTTTCAGCTTAACGTAGCTGTGTGAGCCACTGATAGAAAAAAGGGAGGAAAAGGACTAAAAGTGAGTAGAAATTTTCCTTGAACAGCCTTCAAACAGACAAGACAGGGTCAAGACGTGACATTCTGGCTTTGCACCTGAACGCCACACACATCCTCAAAGTACATAAACATCACTTTAGAGACATGGATGACCTGACAGAGGCAGCATTACAGGTTGTTTACCTCTTTAGGCGTTTTGTGTCCGTCTCTGAGAAACCTGCAGCAGCCGTACCGACCCTGAACAGACGCAGAGAGGAAGTCAGCGAGGACAATGCATGAGGTATGAAGAGTGGCAGTAGGTATTAAAAATGTACTTGATTCCATAAACAAGTGACATTTTCAAGACCTGAATCAGACATCCCCTCATTATTAACTTAAAATACTCTTCCTCATTTCTCCTTTCCTCAGCTAATTGTACAATAATTATCCACATCTGTTTATTATATATGAATTCATACTATCTTTATGTTGTGTATTTGTCCTCACGTGCTTCCTGTGAGCATATTCTTATGGACAGAGTTAGATTTCTTCTCTTGTGAAAAGTATTTTTTGCAGCCCTACACACCTACCTTTGCTTCCTTTTGCATATGTAAAGCTTATCTCCTCTTTTCAAATATTGACTGTGCTGATATAACAGTAACGTACCTGCAGTTTAGAGATGATCTCCTCCTTGGTCATGTTGACTATGGTTATGTCGTCAACAGCGAAGGCAGGGTACGAGATGATGGCCAGGACTCCGGCATCCACCTCTTTAGACATGGACGCTCTGGGTAACATCGACGTCAGGATGGACTGGCAATAAAACAAAGTTAATATCATTTATAATTGTATTTGTATGAGTGTGTGTGTGTGTGTGTGTGTGTGTGTGTGTGTGTGTGTACCTGGCAGTGTTGTATGTCATCAGCCAAAGCGTGGACCACAGATCCCGGTCCTCCTTTAGCTCCAAACAGGTTGAGGTCGTCCAAAGCCTCCAGAGCTGCCTGCAGGACACACAGCAGTCACGTGACAGTACACAGTAGTGCAGTATACTGTAGTACACCGTGGAGCGCAGAATAGAAGTACTGATGCTCAGCTTCTTCCCAGATTGTCACCAAGAAATACAGAAATACATTGTTTGGTTTAAGATGTATTGTGTCTGTGATCATGTTTTTAATAATATAATCCTTATTATATTATATAAGTCATTTCAAAATGAAGAAATAAACAGATTCCAGCTCTGTAGTCCGCAATATAGCAGAGAATCAAATAGAGCTGAAATGATTCTTGATTTTAATCATGATCACATAAAATAAATAAAAATCATATTGTGATAATATTTAGCACAATATTGTTATATACATATATAGTAGTATTATATATACACAGTAGAAGTACAATATACTGCAGTAGATTGAAGAGCATGTTACAATCAATTCATGCTGTCAGCTAATATAAATACATTAATCACATGTAATTAATGGAGCAGGGAACGTCCTATAGTGGTGCCTGTTACCAAAGTCTTAAATTAAACTGTGTGTGTGTGTGTGTGTGTGTGCGTGTGTGTGTGCGTGCACTGGGTACTGCGAGTGCTGTGTTATTTCTGAGTGTGAAGCCATTCTTGGAAGACCACGAGAACCTGATACCCCCTGTACCCCGCCGGCCAAGGACACAGAGGGAGTGGGTATCCTGTCATGTGAAACCTTCATAACTACAATGTTCTTCAGGGATTTCGATGTTTTCTTTCAACTGAAGCATTATATGGATTTAAACAGAACTTTTTCATGTTATAAAACTGTTTTAAATATCTAATAATGTGAAAAACATGTCCCCGTTTACCTAAAAACGAGGCTGTCATTCCTCGTTTTATTGAAAGAGATTTAAACTGAAGGATTTTAGCTGACAGCAGCATTATATTTATCTATACTGACACCAGGAAGCACTGGTGCTACTGTGTACACTTTCAGCACCAAGACAAAGTCCCTCCATCCGATCCCGAGTTAGTCTGGAGAGTCCTGGTCGTCTAAAGGTCAGTGTAAAGGCCGTCGCGGCGACTAGACACCTTCCCCCGTGCCAGAGATTTTTACTGGAGCACCTGTTCTGTCTCTGTGGTGGGAAGCTCTGCTCTCACTCAGCACTCGGGCTGTTTTTCTCCTCCATCTACCTGCTTCCCACTGTTCTCCAATAGAAGGAAAGACTGTTTTAAAATATCATACACATGCATTTGCCGTGTGTTTCTGCGTGTGTGTATTGACCTTGGCCATGCCTATAGAGCTGGCGTTAATCTCAGTGATGCCCTGGTTGGTTTTGTCTCCTCGTTCCCACATCCCGTAATCCTGCGAGGAACCGGAAAAGAAGAAGACGGCGTTAATGTGACATTAATGGCTCCAGAAAATGAAAGGAAAACAGATCACAAGTTATTAAAATGAATCCAGCAGCTCAGTTGACACGTTTGGTGGGTTCCACCTTTAAAAGCGATTTTTGTTTTGAGGGTCTTGACAATGAATGAGCACTTACAGCCACTTTGTAAGCTGCCTCAATGTAGAACATGAGATTCTGAACTACGTCCACTTCGTCCTGGGTGTAGACGATGTGGAGACCTGGTGCACACACACACACACACACACACACACACACACACACACACACAGGAACAGATCATTAATCAAGGTTAATGCAGCCATAAAAGCATTTGTTTGTGCTTTACATACATAAAGTGGTGTAGAATAAAATGTTTGATGTTTTTCCCCTAGTCATTCTGCAGAGGCAGAGTTGGAAAAACATTTAAAAATACAGTTGTGGGGAACAAAACACAGCTGATATAGTTTTTAGTATTTAAAAATAACTTTTCTGTATGGTTTTCATCACGTTGCTCATGAATTGTTCAGTTGGTCTGAGGGTTGCATGTTTCTAACGGTGTTGATGTGACCATTTTTCGGATTAGTACTACTTTTTTATTTCTTAATAGTACTTCTTGGTTTGTAAAATTATTCTCAAATAAATATGGAAATGAGAACATGTTTCATGTCTGTAAAGTTTTTGGTATCAGATCATAAACTCCCTCTTTGTACTTAAAAAAGCGTTCTTTGTTGCATATTTACCGGATGCAGTCATCTGAGCGAGGAAGAGGAGGAAGAGTGAGGTGGCGTCGACCTGCAGGTGACCCCACTGGTCGTCTCCAACAACAGTAGCACAGGTCCTGGTGTTGTACTTGGCATGGAGCGAGTCTGAGGTACTTCTGCTGTATTTAAACTTCTCCACCTTATCCAGCTAGATGGGAGGGGGGCAAGGAGGAGAGGAATACTTTACCAGACTTTTACTAATGTGAAAGGGGGTTGCTCGTAGTGAGACTGTAATTATGACCCAGCTCAGCAGTTCCCCTAAGAGCGATTTAGCGTCTTTTAGCTCGTTGTTTTGGTTTTATGGTTAAAAAAATGTACGGTTTTCATTTTCTCTTCCCATCAGCACTGTTGGGGCAGCTGGTGTACCCAAAGTAAGCTTCCTGCCCAACACCGAACGACAAGACAGATGAAGTTAGGGACGAGATGCCGAACATAGTGGAGCATTTAGCAGCTTAACAGATATTTTCCTCAGGAGTTGAAAGAGCCAAAACAGAGATTAAAGGGAGCGACTATTGGACTCCCAGTCATCAGGTGGCAACAAACACGACTCCAAATGAATGATAATGTTGCTCCGTGTTTACTCGATGTTACAGGAGGTGCAAGTGTGTCTGTTGGAGACCAAAAAACAATACCTGGGGACAACATACCTGCCTCATTATGCACTGCAGGATGCCTCTCATCAGCTTCACCACACTCTGGAGAGACAGAGAGCGAGAGATGGTTACATGTCAACATTTTCAACCCATCGCTCCTGGCGTCTAGGCAGAGGAACACGAGACCAAAAACGCCTACCTGCTCCAGCTCGTAGGCCTTGGCCTTGTCTTCGTCCCTGTCAGCGTTCTTCCTGTAGGCCAGGCTGAGGCCCCACACAGACATGATGCTGTAAACATTGTCTCTGACCCAGGAGTGCGGCTGATCTGCGCCGCTTGGCAGAAGACCCGTTACTGGATCCTGTCAGACACACACGGAGAGGTCAAAGGTCACAGGTCAGTAGTTAAACTAATGAGACACGCTGGACAGTGTAATGTAGAGGGACGCTGCTATGTGAACTTGGTGTTGCTGTGCAGCTCAAGAGAATATAAGGCCTGAATATCTGGGACTTTATATGTTCATTTTGAATTTAAAAAAACAGGTTAGAACTAATAAAGAAATAAGACAAAATTCAAAGCAAAGAATACCATTTGGCTGGTGTTTTACTTTTACTATGAGGGACTTTTTGCATCATCTTCCCGTTTTTTGTTTTCAGGTTAATCTGATGATTATTTTCTTAAGTTAAACAAATATTAAAATAGTTGCTGACTGGATTTCTCTACATCAACTTTTAATTTTGCCCACCACCAGAGGACTTAATACAAACTGTGATAAACGCTGTCTTCTTTTAGCAGAAAACAGAACTTTTGGTTGTGTGGGGACATAAAATATGTGTAAGAAATCTATTAAGACCCATCTGCTCCTTTCAGAAGGTCAGACTAACTCTGCTGGGATTTGAGAGTAAAGCTACACTAACAGCTGGCATGTATCTTCCACAAACCCCAATGCTTCCTGTTGTAAAGAGGATGTTGCCTCTTGTCTAACAACCCTTGACAACATCAAAACACACGTGCAAATGAGGGAATGTGTGAGTTGAAACTATGCAGTGAGCTGAGGAACTGGAATAAATACAGATTTCTCCTCTCTGTAACTGCTGTTATGCCTCAAGAGACACCAAATAATCATATTTCCTGATGTTTAAGTTGTAAATTGTCATTTTATCACAGCCAGCCGAGACATCGCGGCAGTCGGATCTTTCAACATCGAATTAGGTTTCATAACGAAACAGAGAGAAGTGTCGCACAAAGCGGCTTCTGGGTAAGTTGCACAAAGACACCAGCCAGAGAGTCGACATGTTAAATGTTGCTTCTTCGTGGAAAAGTGAGAGTAACTTTAGAGCAGCGTGCGTTGAGTTGTTTTACTAATAATGGAAGAGACCGCTGAATGCAGATCTCTGGATAAAACATGTATTACCACAAAGTGCCAAATCAGCAAGAACAGGCCGATGGATTTAACCGTCGACACATTTAACACATGTAATCGACTGCTTTAGACACTAACTGTGGGCTTGCAGCTGCAGCGAGCCTCTGGTCTCACTGTCACAGCCATTAGTGCAGTGATCCATCTGAGCAGTCAGCTGTATACAACTGCAGGCTGGCTGGAAGCCACTTGGGACCAATTCAAAGGTGACTTCACGCCGACTCTGTCCGCCTCTATGTTCCACTGGAAGTTTCTTCTGGTTTCTACAGAACTGCAAATGTAGAGGCCACATAACTAAAAGGTGAGACTCCCCTCCTGTTCTTCTTCTTCCTCTTCCTCCTTGTTGATTTGTGTTCTCAGCTCTTTCTGGCTGGACTTTGTGTGCTTCAGTCAGGAGTAAGTGAGGCTTTACAGGGAGCCCGAGTCCTGCCTCCTCGCCCCCTTACTTCGCCTTTTCCACCAGCAACTAACTGGGTTTTTTCCAATCTGTTGCTGCTCTGCTGCAGTGGACAAATGTTAATTTACTGTTTTAAGGAAACTGAGCAGAAGACAGGAAGGCATGGAAGATGTATGAGGGGTGTTTGTTCTTGTACTTGTATATTCTTGTAAATTTGAGTTTTTGACCTTGAGAGGATTTGGAAGGACTATTTAGGGTCTAGACTTGGTTTTAGGGTTAATATTAAGTTTAGATTATGGATAATGTCCGACATGTAGGTATTATGATTTATGTTCTGTACGCTCCACGACATCTCAGAGGCAAATTATGTACTTTTAACTCCGCTACATTCACTTTAGTTACTAGTTACTTTTACAGATTTAGAATAATGATACAAAGTAAAACCAACAAACAAAACCATCTATAATTATAGGTTATGATACGACTTTATCAACTACAACATTAAAGGCATGTACACATGAATGCATCAGTAATTATAAACCAGTAATATAATATACATTAGTCTAACTTTTGGTACTTTAAGTAAACTTTACTACATGTTACGGGGTTTATACTACACGGCCAAAAGTATGTGGACTTTTTCATGGTTTGGGTTCAGGCCCTTGAGTTCAGATAACAGGAAATGTTCCTGCTACAACATGCAGTGATATCTTAAATTACAGTGCACTTCCAACAGTTCCTGTTTCAGACAATGTATTTGTCCCAGTTTGGACCTTGCAGGGTCATAAACCTCCCCAGAGGAGTGGGTGCACGGTTTAGGAATAACATGTCCAACAATTATAATAATACTGACATGTAAATACACTATTGACCACTATGGTAATGAGGGATCTTGTGCAAAAATAAATAAAATAAATCCTTGTATGAGCCTCAAACATGACTCCAAAGCTTCACTATGAACACACACTCACACAAGTAATGTGTGTGTGAAGTGTGCATGCTGTGTGTTGGTGCCTTGCGCAATATATCAGCTTTCTTCACCTGCAGCGTGCATGATAACATCTGAGTCTGGGCTCTCCTGAAGCTCACAGAAAGCCGCTGTTTTCATCTTTCTGTTCATTATATAGACGTGAAAACCACAAACGGGGCACTCACTTGGTGTCTCAGGATAGTCTGGTGCACCATGCGGGCATAGTTGTCCAGTTTGACGCCCGAGTTGCTCCTGCTTCTCATGGTGACAGGTCAGCGGTTCACTTCAACACTTCAACACTTCAACTCGCACAAAACTCGCTAAATCCGCCACTTTAAACTCATTTCTTCGGCGCGTCCCCGGGAGTCCGAGGAGCCGGGGGAAAAGAAAAATAAAAAAAAGCTGGGGGGGAGGGCAGCTTTTCCCGGCGAGCAGAAGAAGCTGCTGACTTCTGAACAGCTCGCAGAGGAAAAGTGCAAAGTGTTGTAACGAGACGCTGCGGTAAGCTGGACACCGGAAGCCGGAACTACGCCGGAAGTTGGGATTTGTTTGCCTTCAAAATAAAAGCGTGTGAGAAAAGACGCACTCCTTGTTATTTTCTTTTGGGGGAATATGGAGACTAAGATGTGCAGTTTAAGTTTAGAATTTAAGGTGACGTATTGTAAGGGTTTAAAAGGAGGATATTAATGAAAACATCTGACAATTAGTAGGTCAAGATTTGTAATTGAATATAAGACTATGAGAAGTTTTCCCACAGAACATTCACAGAAAATGGCTTTTAGATCATCATCTGATTTTATCATACAACTGATTTTAAATTAATTTAAAAAAAGTTTGAATGAATCAACTAAACAGGGATTAAACAGGGAACACACACTTTCAAATGCCAATACATATTTATACTACTGTACATACTGTGCATATCTGACCTATAGCGTTTTCTTATCTATACTACTGTCTATACTGTACATATCTTGTCCATATTATATTCATTCATTCACCCAAATGTATATCATACGTCCAGCTGTTTATTCTGTATATAACGTCTAGTCTACTATTAGCTTTACTTGTACATACACCTGCACTATACATATACATGCATTGCCTACTGAAACTGCTGTACATGTTTCTACTGTATATTTCTTAGTATATAATTTCACAAATTACATACAGTTGATACATTTTAGTGTAGTCATATGTACCCCTCACTGTTTATATATTACCTGTATAAATATTATACATATGTACATTACTCTGCACTTGACTCCTTTTTGCACTTCTGGTTAGATACTAAACTGCATTTTGTTGCGGAAGCACTTGTACTCGATAAAGTTAAATCTTATCTAAATTAATAGAACATTTTACAGATTTAAAGATAACATTTTGTGAGGGGAAGGGTAAGACTGTGAGACAGACCATTTTGTTACATGGTCATCGTGTGTGAGAGTGCATGACGGTGATGGTAAAGTTAAGTTGTCGTCGTGTATTATCAAACCCAATTAAATATCATGGCATCCTTACATTTCTAAAGTACGTTTTCAACCACTCTACTTTTACCAACTTATACATGCATTTTTTTTTTCTTTTTAAACAGTTGGTTTTCAAATGTTTTATAAACTAAATGGCTGTGGAGTATTTTCCTTACACATGCAACTTCGCTTGAAATCAGAAACATTAACCGACACACAGGACTGCAAACATTAAGAATAATACTTCAGAAGAATGACAATGGTTGCGAGTTCATTTATGCACGTTCATTGACATTTTTTTGTTGTTGTTGTAATATTTGGTCAGAGTGCCTCTGTTAATAAATATTTTATTTTAATTTCATTTTTAACCGGAAGTGCTATCCCTCCCTGTAAATAACTTGACACGAGTCTAACCCTCTGTCTGGAGTTTGCACACTACAGCGATGGCAGAGTTTACTAGCTGAGGATGGGAGTAATAAACCTAAATTATTATCTTTGTTTACATTCTTATCACGTGTCTAGGGAAAAATTTAAAATAAAGGCTTAAAAATAACATATTTTACTTGTTTGCATGTCGTCAAATTCAACCAGGAAGCAAACTGAGGCACGAAATTAGGAAACACCTGTGCAGCAACACATAAATCATATGTACTGTGTTATCAGTGCATTACACGGTGTCATGGTTTAACATTAAATGCGGTAAGATTTAAATAAAACAATTAGTATATATGGTATAAGTCAGCAGTTTTTTTTTTGTGCCCTTTAAAAAAAAGCACGGATTCTCCCTCAAAGGTCCTGGACACACCTACTCTGTTTTTCCAAAAGTTTTGTTACGCCAAACTACATTTAATTTTTGGGGCAATTTTGTGGCAAATGGGGTGAAAATGGGGTGATATTCAGCAGAATCCCCCCACAAAAATAAAAAATAAAATTATAAATTCACTCACTAAAATTCTGTTGACTGGAAACGTCTCACTTTGGGAATCCCTGTCCTAATTCATCCAAAAACATTGGCCGAAACATCTTTTGAAACGTTTGAAAAAAAACTACAATAAATCCCAGAATGCCTCTCGGTTTAGTTGTTCCTCTTGAAAAAAACGTCCGCGCGCCGGAACGTTGGACTCGTTGTTTGTGACCGTTAAAAAGCTACTTCCTGTCGCAACCTTTACCAAAACCGTCGAAATATCTTTATTTTCGACGACATAAAATCTCCCTACAGTAAATATATATTTTAACATTTTATTATTATCGTCTTTTCGCTGTTTTTAGCGGTGAAGTCGACCCGCCGTGAAGCGACCGTACCGGGGGGAGTGTTGACGGTGCGACACCAGCCTGGAGAACAGGACGCCGCTCGCGTCTCTTCGCTGCGTTTTTAGCTTAATTTCCCCTCAAAATACTCGTATTTTATCCGCCGTCAATGAGTCGCAGAGGAGACAGTGATGAAGACAGCTGCAGTAAACGGAGAGTCGCGTACGTGTACAGCCCGGAGTACATCGAGACCTGCGACTCTTTATCCAAAGTGCCAAACCGGGTGAGTTGGATTGAATGAGCAGCTAAGCTTTCAGTCGCCGGCTCTGCTTTCTTTCTTCTCATCGTCATCCAGTCTGAGGTTTGTACTTTTTTAACTTCGTGCTTTTCTACCGTGTTCGTTTCCCCCCGCAGGCGAGTATGGTCCACTCACTGATAGAAGCCTACGGACTCCTTGGACACATGAGGTGAGTGGTGGTAAACAGCTAATATCAGGTTTTTAAACAAAAACACAAGCAGGGAGATTAAAAGTGTTATTTATCAGAGAGGAAAAGCTTCACACACTGAGCTGTGAGCCAGCTGCTGCCTGCAGTGTCTCCCTGCCACACTGGCACACTGATACACTGTGATATACAGGTTATTTAGGAGGGAAATTCATGTTACACTCTTATTATTTAACATGTTGCACATGTTTTGCAGAGATTAATACTCAGCATGGTCTCTTGAAACCCACAGCTTTTTGTATATTGCCCGGTATGTTTTATGTCTACTGTACTTCATTGTATTGCCACTCAAAGATTAAGATATTTTCTATTGATTCTCACCACCAGCACAGTAAGAATTTCACCCCCACACAGTGTTTTACACTTTGGTTTAATGCCATTTATTTATTTAATTTTATTAGGTTATTGCATAAAAGTTTTGCTCTGCATGTTGACAAATAGACGCAGCTTGTACCGCTTTTCTTTTAACTTCTGGAAACAGAGGATGATGGTGGTATAATCCCCTCAATTTCCACTATATATTAATGCACTATTTATTCAGTTGATATCTTATATATTACAGCTGTTTTTGTGCAATTGATGTTTTTTTACTGGTTCTGTGGTGCCAGTATTTTACACTTGGTAGTTTCACCCAGAAATCACTCATCAGTCATTGTCTCCCATGATTTATCTGTAGTCCTGTGCAGGTTACTGTGGTTTTATTCACCGTATTTTATTTGACAGCTCTGTGAATAAAGCCACAGTGTGAGTTGCTCTGCCACTGCTTATACAACACGTCAATGTGCAAGCAGCTTGTACAATTAATAAAAAAAAATGTCCCCCTCTTTCTCTCCAGCACAATTAAACCTCATCTGGCCACCATTGAGGAAATGGCCAAGTTCCACACAGACTCTTACCTGGAGCATCTGCACAAGATCAGCCAGGATGGAGACAACGACGACCCCCAGTCAGTCGACTACGGCCTGGGTGAGAAAAGCCGAGAATCACTTTTACAGTGACTGTGTCCACTGAAAACCTACCGTCCTATGTGTGCGTATCATATCTTATATCTATATATAGGGCGATTTTAGCGATTTATTATGAATTGAAGAAGAATTCAGATAACGAGAGAAGATTTTCAAGTACAGTTTGTGAGACCAGACAAAAACTAAAATGTCTGAGTGACATTGACACATTTATTGTCTCAGAATAGTAGTGGGTGATTCTTCTTATTCACCACGGGACAATTTTACTCCCAGGCTTTTTGTTTAGCACAGTTACAGCACAGTATGGAAAATGGAGGGATAAAAGTGGAACTTGAGATGGAGAAGTTCTTCTTGAGAAGCTATATGCAGTGTTTGTTTGTCGGCAGCAGAGGGCAGTACAACGCAATATCCTAAAAGCTTATGTCTCCTAGAGTACACAGCACACGTCAAGGTTTGGAATCTACTTACATGTAATTTAACTTCGCTGTCCTTTTTACATTGTTTGTATACTTTGGTTGACATAGGAATACATTAATAAAAAAAAGGGGGATATTTTAACCCAGAGTTGACCCCTGCCTCATCTCAACCGGGTGGGACGCTGTCAAAAAGATCCCACCATGGGTTGTTGTTCTTGGACGTCCCGGCCCCAAGTCCATCCCTTCTCCGAGGTTTACATTTCTAACTTTAGACTAATTCTCAAGTTCACCCTCCTTGTTTTCATTTCCTTTACTCATTCCCTATCTGTCTCCCTCCCCTCTTTCATTCACCCTGATCCACCTTTGCTCTTCTCTATGTCCTCGACTCATCCCTCTCTTACTTCCTCCTTTTGTGTTCTGCCCATCCCTCTCTGGTTCGTCCTTCCGTCTTGTTACAAAAGCAAACTTCTCCACCTTTTCCTGGATTAATACATTTCTCTCTCTGTCATCTCTTCAATTTATTTTTTACGTAACACTCCTTTGTTTTCCATCCATCACGTCTATCCACCTCCATGATTTCTGTCTTCATTCCTTTTTTCTTCCTTTTGTTTCAAATGTTTTGTCTTATTCGTCTCTTTCCCTTTTGTCCATCTAATTCATTCCTGATCATAATTTATTATTTACCCATCATTCTTCTTTTGCATCTCCTATGAGGCCATGAATCAGCTGTGACTAGTTCTGCCTGTGCCCATTGAGTATCTACTGTATATTTCAGTGCTGTTTCATCTCACCTTAAATTACACTGTGGGCTCTGGTAAGTCAACATGGGCTTTAGTCATTATATCTGACATGTTATCATTATTTTGTGTGTGTTTCTCTCCCTCCAGGTTATGACTGTCCAGTGGTGGAGGGGATATTTGACTATGCTGCAGCAGTAGGGGGCGCCACACTGACAGCAGCCCAGTGTCTTCTGGACCAAAAGTGCGACGTGGCCATCAACTGGGCAGGGGGGTGGCACCATGCCAAGAAGTAAGTCCACCTGTTCAGACAGAAATATACTGCATGCACACTGTATGTATCACCACACAAATAAAGGAATTTCTGACAATGTTTCTGAAATGATTGATGTCATATATCATTTTAATATGTTTAATATGTGGAATGCAATCTGAAGTCACTATTAAAGTCTCTGTTAAACTACTCGTATTGTCATATTTTTAATTTAAAAGTACTGCAGAATTTCAGCACCATGTCTCATTTATTCTGACAGCTCTTTTTTTAAATGGTTTTGTCAAGCCATCAAACATGAAATCTTACATACCCCTGACATTAAATACCACTAACTTCAGTCAAGTTTAGGCACCTCCAGCTGTCCAGTTCCACTGATAGGCCAGATGGGGGCGCTCCAGGCAAAGCTCAGACTTTCAAGCCTTACAGTTTTATTTCCTTCTCTCTCTCTGTCTCCCAGGGACGAGGCCTCAGGTTTCTGTTACGTGAACGATGCTGTGTTGGGAATCCTCAGACTGAGGGAGAAGTACGAGAGAGTCCTCTATGTGGACGTTGACCTGCATCACGGAGATGGTACACAATCACTCAGACAACAAGCAGAACTAAAACTGTATTGTCTTCAGAGGGATGTTTGGCTCGCAGACAGGGTTTAATTACAATATTCTGCTTAGTAACCCCTCTCCTCTTCTAACTGCAGGTGTGGAGGATGCCTTCAGCTTCACATCCAAAGTCATGACCGTCTCTCTGCACAAGTTCTCTCCTGGATTCTTCCCAGGTCAATCCTCGCATTTGTTTGCAACTGTTTTTAATATGATAAACCATATTGTGAGAGCGTGTCGGATAAGTTTGTGTATCTTTAGGTACGGGTGACCTGTGTGACACGGGGCTGGGTAAAGGCCGTTGGTACGCAGTGAACGTCCCACTGGAGGACGGCATCAAGGATGACAGATACTACCAGATTTTTACCAGGTACACACACACACACACACACACACACACTCACACACAGGCATTGAGTTAAGAGTTAGGAATTCCCAGTGCAGTTTAGTGGCAGCTTTTAAAGCACGTTTCCCTCACGGATCCCTGAGGAATCTATTTTCCCTTCCCTCTTCTGACGGCTTCCCACCCAGAGAGCAAAAGTCAGGGTCATCCATAGAACAGTGCCTTGGAGCTAATGCAGTCTCAGCTTTTATCAAGGACCCTTCAGCAGGGGATTCCTTCCAGCATGAGAGTTTAAATTTGGGTTTTTCCAGTTGAGGGATTTTTTCCTAGACTAGACACTGTTGCTGACAAAATATACAATGCGGTTTCGCCAGGTTTTCTGGAATTAATTTATAATCAGTAAATATAATCTGTGACATCATAGGATTTTGGAAACGTGGATTGTTTGAATTGTTTGTATTGAGTGATGACTTCTGATTGGTGGAACGGACGAGAAGCCACGGCTGGTCAGATCTTGATATTAACCTTACTGACTCCTGCTTGACCCGGCCTGCACCATCAGTGGGTAACAATGTTTACTACTGTCTTGTTTTGCAGTGTGATGCAGGAGGTGCGCGCGCAGTTCAACCCGGAGGCGATGGTGATGCAGCTGGGTGCCGACACCATGGCGGGCGACCCCATGTGCTCCTTTAACATGACCCCCGTCGGGGTGGGCAAGTGTCTGCAGTATGTCCTGGGGTGGCAGCTACCTACACTGTTGCTGGGAGGAGGTGCGCTGCTCTTGTGTGTTTATTATTCTGGCTGATGTTGTGTTTTCCTTTTTGTGTGTAAATGCATGGATGTGTTTCCATGTGTTGGTGTGTCAGATGTGTGAGCTATGTGTGTGTGTGTGTGTGTGTGTGTGTGTGTGTGTGTGTGTGTTGCCGTGTCCCTGTATACGAGGGGTTTACACGCATGTATATCAAACAACTCCTAAGGAAAGGTCAATAATGCACCATGTCCTTTGTGTGTGTTTGTATTTGCTTTGAATCTCAGTGTTTCACTCACTTTTGCACAATTACACACACACACACACACACACACACACACACACACACACACGCGCGCTCTGTTCCAGACCCCGCAGCCCTTGGCCAGATGATAGCTACTACTTATACGACACAATGAAGCCATTTTACTCAACTACAATCTCACCTCTCTTCCTTTCTCTCCCTCCCTCTCTGTCCTACATACTTTCTCTCAGCTATATCCTCCTCTCTGTCTTGGTTCTCGTCATTCTTTAGATTTTACTCAAGTCCATCCTCTTCATCCTTCACTCTTTCTCTTTTTATTGTGTGAGAGACACAGACAGATGCTAACTTTTCTGGCCTAACATTTGGTCTTGTTAGTGACCCAATTTGTTGTGGTGAGCCAAAGATTTTGATTACATCCACACTAAACACATCGGCTCAATCTGAAAACACTTCTTTTTCTCTCCCTCTATTTCAGCTCTATGTCTTCATTTTGACTTAATTAACTGAAATAAAATCGTTCCACACAGTTTAAGATAAAGTTTTTTGCCCGACTCTTGACAACTTTGGGGGTAGTTTAGATTTCAGGGCCCGTCAGCGCCTGACGTATATGCAGCATGTGACCACAACACAATGGACCTGTCTTAAGTTTCCTCTTTACATCTGTCTGTGTCGCCCTGTTTCTCACCAGGAGGTTATAACCTGGCTAATACGGCTCGTTGTTGGACCTACCTGACGGCGGCAGTGCTCGGAAAGACTCTTTCCTCTGAGATACCAGACCACGAGGTACGACAACACACACATGCACACACACTCGCTCTCTCTCATAGCCACAGTCACACGCATTCACATATTCCCACATGAACACAAACGCGCTCATTCATTGTACTGTCACACAAAATCACAGGCCAACACACACACACATAAAAACACAAACACACCCCCTTGTGTTCACTGTCCGCTGAGTCACTCCATCTAATCAAAGATGGCTGCCCGCCTCTCAATAAAGGGGTTTGTCTTCAGGTGACTCAGACTGTGTATGTGGGAGAGAAGCGTACTAGTGTTGACAATTCCTCTCAGTCTGCCTCATCTAACACAGGCTCCTCTCTCTCCATCTTATTTGGCATCAAGGTGATTTTTTTCATATATATATTAAAGGAGAAAGACAAAAATCCATGCAAAGTTCCCCTTTGTGTAATTAATCAGGGGTAGGTTGATTCACTACTTTGTTTTTCAAAAATTACGTGGTAAAAATACAAATTTATGTTTTTCCATTAAATCAAATAATGTTTTTCTGTTTGTCGTTTTTTAACTAGTGCAAAATCTTAGTGTTAGTTTTAAAAACAATTCTTTAATATTTAATATGTAATATTCAAGTGTTTCAGATCTCACATTATGATGAGCTATGAACTCAGACATTAAACAATAATAATGAATCACTGCCAAGTCCAAGATTTACATTGTAGACAATTATCTGTAACACTGATTTGGTACTTTTACATGAATTTTAATGATTTACCAGACAAAGTGAAAATACACATATAAACACCATAAAAGGATTAAACTGGCTGAAAGAAAACCACAGTCAAGCATAACTCAATGATCAGATCTGGATTCATCGCGAGTGCTTTGAATTGCTGCAAAATGGTTTCAATGAAGTCTGGTTACTTTCATTGTTTTGATGTTGTCTGTGAACCAGAAAATCTAACCACAAAATGGCTTTCATGACACAACTAATAAATCAAATAAATGAATTCAGTTTCTCTCTCTTGTTTTATGATGTTATTAAGACATTTCCTGGAGGCCACCATTAACAGGATTATCAAACACAACATGGAGACCTCTGGTTATTCCAAAAATCAGGTCACTACGAAACATGTAAACACTTTAAGTGGGACTTATTCTGGTTATTCGTCATAATTAGGTCATAGTGTGGATGTGAACACTGAGATGTGAGTGGAAACTGTTTTTGGATTTACCTTTTGCAAAGAAGAAAAATATCTGTAATTTGTAAAAGAAAAGACATGTGACCATTCATACTCATTTTCTCATTATGCTTACTGGTAAATCAAATGTCCTCTATCCAAATAGAAATCAGTAGACCCATCTGTCTTTCTTGCTCTTATACCACACACACACACACACACACACACACACACACACACACACACACACACACAAAGAGTCTCTTTCTCCAGCGACTGATTTTTGGACCTTGTCTTGGTCAAATGTAATGAATAGCTGTGAGTGCCTGAGAGTGTGTATATGTGTGTGTTGGAGCCTGTGTGTGTGTGTGTGTGTGTGTGTGTGTTCTGACCGTGATAAAGGTACCTCTTGTTTCTCCTCGTCGGCGTCCAGTGGCCCTAAATAGCCTTTGACCTCATTAAGAAGCACTCACTGAAAACAAAGCAACTATCAGTGCGGGCAGCTGCCACAGATGATGAAGACGAGAGGACACACACACACACACACACACACACACACACACATATATTTATATACATTTTCTCCCTATAATCAAAAATTTAAGAAACACCCTAATGGCTTGTCCTAACTTTAACACTGAAGTGCTTATTGGCTTCTTTTTCCAATTGAGTAGGTAATATAGATTTTTTTTTTTTTTTTTTTGAAGGTCATTTTCTACTGAAGTCAAGCACTAAACTGCTTTACAAAGACGTGAGTGTGTGTGTGTGTGTGTGTGTGTTCGTGGCTCTGTCTGTGCCCGTTGTGCTCGATAAGAGGGGCATTTATCCATGATGACCAAGCAAAGCTGAAGTTCCAGCGACACGGGGAACAAAAACTACCTTTGTACCCTTTTCTGTGTGTATGTGTGTCCCTTCTGCTCTACTGTAGACAAAACCCCATGAATGCGCACATTCATTACAGTCAGATAATGCACTGGCCTGTTTTATACCATTTTGAGCTTCATTCTATGATAAATTGCCTTCAATGTGGAGGAAACAACTGTTACTCAAACGGGAAACTATCAGTTAGGAAGTGGCGCTAAGTGAAGTCTTCTTCATTTATGAAATAGACTCAAGTAAAAGTAAAATTATTTGGTTTCCCTGTGCTGCTGCAATTCAAATGTGTCCTTAACTGACAAATGTCCGTCAAACTGAAATAATAAATGATGCCTCGAACATCCAAAAACAGCCACTTTAAACTGTTTTAGATTGTTTATCTGCTCAAATCTCACTGAAATCAATCCAAACAAATTTGTCTTGGTTTGATTTTGTTTTAAATATTTTGTTTAAGTGTTTATTTTTGATGGAGTCAACTTTATGTTTTTTCTTTGAACCTTTGAGCGTGAGTCACTTTTTTGGCATGTACAAACCCTGAACTAAGAGATTAAAAATAGTAGTCTAAAAAACACAAACATCAGTCAGAGTTGGCCAGTCACATCAACAATAGTGCTGTAATATTCACTGATTACCAGACAAAATATTACACTGCAGATAACCCACACAATGGCCCCGCGTCTGTCGTACTTATTATACTGGAATATCTTATAAAAACACAAGTAAAAGTGCCTTTTGTAGTTTGAAGCCGCCAGATCGAAAGTCATTAACCCTCGCCGCTGACTTGTATTGTCTGTTAGCTGTTAGATGATCCTGATTGACCCCCCATTGTGTGACAGCGGCAGAGCCAATCTGTGTGTGAATCAGAGGGCAACAATATGGGGCTTCCTAAGAATAGCCTTAGAGGTCAAAGGTTAGTTAGTGTCTCTGATTGGACGGACATGGGGATTGTCTTTATAACCTACTTTGTTGTTTTTTTTTAAGACTTACTTGTTGTTATTACTTGCTGGTAGCACAGGGGATCTTGGAAAGTTAGATTTTTGTGTTGGAGGAGGTTGTCATGCCGTGACAGCAGCTACATTATTATTTTGTCGTAAGGTTTATTTGGCTGACCCGCGCGGTGACATTGGTCAACGCATTTTCCCATGTTACACCAGACTGATAGTGTTGCTAGGCAGTGAATCACAGCCCTCAATCACTCAGGTGGCCCATTTCTGTATCATATATGAACATATGAAAATGTTTCTGTTTTACAAGCAGCTCCGGGGGGGCGGTTAGTGTTTGGGAAACAACTCGAGCTGTACATCTGACTTTCTTCGATTATTCAACCTGCACCACCCCAAACCCCTCCTCTTCTCTGATTCTGTTTTCGGCCGTTTCCCAGCGGCCGAGTTCCTCCCAGCCGCGCTGCTCCGATAAAAAACAAACCACAGATCCAAACTTCCTGCGGCTGCCCTGCTGCCTCAGCGGGCCAACACGCATACCATGTACTCAGTATGGTGCTGGAGTGAATCCAGCTCATATCCTTTGTCACGCGCAGTACCTTCCCCCTGGTTCTGTCGCGCCGCTCTTTCCTGTCCCCACTGCCCAAAGAGCACGTGCTGTATATGCTAAAATTACTCTCAAATGGAAACTGGCACCTGGATTTGCTTGTTTTGCAGACTCCAGACATCCATATTAAGTTTTATATTCCAACAACAACTAACTTTTGTATCTGGTTTTGGTGCCTTCTGGCTACTTTCATGCAACTTTAAGTGTCAATTTTTTATTTGTGTAATTTTTGTAACTTTGTTTTGTTTAAAACTTAATCTAAATAATTCTAATAGGAAATTTAAAAAGTTGATTGGACACTGGATTCAGATTTGATCAAATTAGGGGTTAACCGCAACCCCTTACACTAGTCCAGGGCGATTTATAGTGATTTCAACAGCCCAAAAGGATTCAGTTCTTTGATCGGAGACTTTAATAGTGAACAGTATCAGATTTAAAACACGCTTCGATAGATATATGTCATTGCCTTGCATAAGGAAGCAGAGGACGTGTTTCTGGGTGACCTTTATCTTACAAATGAGAGCGTCCCATCCATCTACAAAGTACCAACTGCAGCACCTTTAAGCTTGTGACCCCACATTGGTCAAATAAGAGAAGCGTGACTTTTGTCCCCCTCGTCTCTATGAGAGCAACAGATGCAAATTTCAAATGTGTGTCTGTCTCAGAGCCACACAGGAAGGGAGGACGTCTCTGGTCCCAGATTGGCAGCAGGGAAGCGTCCCGCCTCTTTACTTCCTACTTCCTCTTTTCCTGTCTGCAGCCACTTCCTGTCCTGCCCCTCGCTGCCGTCAGGGATGTGTCGGCTCCCAGAGTCACAGGCTCAATCACCGGAAACATCACCAGAGTAGATAGAGTGTGTGCGTGTGTGTGTGGGTGTTAAAACTGAGGGGAATTTGTCGGTTTATAAAATGACATAAAAAAATGTGCCGTGAAGAAGCTGTTTCTTACATTATTCGTAATTCTCTTCCATGCATCTTTTATCGATCTCTGTTGATCAAATTTCCTGCCGCTGTAGATCACCAAATTGAATCACGGTAGGGAAAGTGGTTGGTGAGTGTTGGGATGTAGCTGAAAGAGTCAGTTTCCTGTCTCGTTTCCTTTAGTGAGTCATGTTTGTGGTGCAGTTGTGTTTTTAATGTCTGTTTGTGTTTCAAGTTCATGGACAGGCTCGAGCCTTGAAGATGGATCATAATTCACTCTGTTATCTTCATTTTTATTTTCCTATTAGACAAGATGTTTTTATAAACCCAGTGATAAAAAACAGTGATAACTGAGGTCAGCCATTAGAGACAGTGAAACCATATTAGCACACTTTCACATATAAAACCACAATAACTTTCCTAGCAGTGTGTTCACTTACTGTAAATGTTTACTATACATTCACAGAGTTAATGCTTTTTGGTTTAAAAAAAATGCTTTTTGTTTTCGCTTTTTAAATCCTGAAAGATCAGATTAGGTTAGATTAGACTCAACTTTATTGTCAGTGCACAGAGTATAAGTACTGAGACAACGAAATGCAGTTTAGCATCTAACTAGAAGTGCAAAGTTATGTACACATATATAGTGTTAATATATAGTAGTATAATATATATAACAGTTAGGGGGTAGAAATTAATGCGCTAAAACATATACAGTATGAAGATGTGCAGCAGTTACAGTAGGCAGTGCAGGCGTAAGTATAAGTAATGCTAAAAGTAATACATTATATACAGAATAAACATCTGGAGGTATGATATGAATATGGTGTATAGACTATGCTGTAAATCAAATATGTACAGAATAGACAGTTGTATAAATGCAACTTTGATGCAGATAAGAGAGATTTTGTAAAAGCACTATACACAAGAACTGCCTTGTGCTGCCAAGTTTTGTGATCAGTTGCTCTTTTAAAATGTAAAACAGGAATGTTGAACTGGATGATATACTTTTCTGCTCTGAAAGAAAGATTAGAGACACGGGGAAAACGTGTACGGCTTTCAAAAAGTTTCAAAAACATACAAATGGTATTTGTGGGGCACCATGCCTTTGAGAGGAGAACTGACAGGTGATGATAAAAAACATGGATTGATGAAAAGGTATGAAGGGTGGGAGAGAGCCGAGAGGGAGGTGTACGTGCGTTATGTGACTGTGCTTTGGGCATCGGGCCGCTTTTCTTTCCTCGTTGAAAACATTTGTTAGATAGCAGCTTGATAGCAGACAGAGTCCATTTGTTTTCTGAGACGTTTTCCCCTCCGCTGTGCAGCTCGGCATCCTTCATAGCTGGAGATCCTGCTGAACGCTGTAAAAACAAACACGCTCTCTCACTCACACACACACACTGCTGTCCACAGATGGATTCACGCATGCAAACACACAGTCAGACGTTTTCACATGCACGTACATGTTCTGTCTTTCAACTTGCATATGCACTATAATGAATGCACTTGTACTTGACAAGTATGGACAGTGATATTATGAATACTCCTCCGAACACCACAACTACTGTTACTGCTCAGCATGGCGAGACAAAGTCTCGTCTCAAAATGACCGAACCGCAAAACTAACTGTGATGGAAACCGAGAGGAGTAATGGAAACAGCTCCTCTCATCTCCGGTGCCGACTGTCAATGAAGTCAGCTGAAGTACTTCTGTACCAGACGCCGGTACAACCTCCTCTGCCGCTGTCCAGTGTGACTGAGCGTTCGGCTGATTGCCTGTCAGCAGCCTGGCAGGAGGGACGCCGTGTGGTGCGCCAGGAGTTTGCAACTGAACTTGGACCAGGACGCACACTTTTACTTTCTCTCGCTGTGAGAAAATCCGATGTTTTCACATCACAGATGACGAACAAAAGCATTAAGACGAGTCTTACAGGTCAAACGTGAGAGTGGTGTAGGCTGATACAGGAGTCTGAGGCAGGGGAGTGAATAAGATATTTCTCATATTGGTAGATCCACTGTAATGAAGAAAAGACATCATTTATGTATTAGTGTTTATAAAAATACCAACAGATAAGAAAAAGCATGACAAATTAATAAACAGAAGACAAGACTAGTACTAATAGTGAAACTTCCAGTACTGCCGCAATAAGTTCACTATTAATGTACTATTAAATATAATACTTACTAACATGTACTAAAAATATAATACTATCACTGCATTCGACAGCTAATATTGATGTCACTACAATTACTTAGCTGTATTATTGGTGTTACTGCCATATTAATACTGTTACAGCTCTAGTACTATCACTGCTTTAACGACTGCTGATGCCACTTGTCCTGTTTCTTCAAGAATAAATGAATAGAGTGCAATACAGTGGCATCGAATTTAAAATAATATAACATCATTTATTTTTCTAGGGGCTGGCTATTTGTTTTCACAGTAAAAAAAAAAAAAAAGACTGACAAACATTCAAGAAAGATGTATGATATTTATAGAACTTTATTTTTCCTGCTTTTTTAAAAGAAAATACAGACATTCAGATTTACACACACAGCGTCCTCGGCGTCCAGTGTTTCTCATACAAACAAGCACATGCGAACAGTGAGTGATGGGCAGAGGGTCCATGTTAAGGACTGGGGTAAATAATCGGAGACCTTCCACGATTCATCTCCCTGCCTGTCTCTGCCAGAGACACTGGAGCCAGTCAGCGGGTATTTTCTGTCTCTTGACCTTGTCCAGGTGACGTAGATTGGCTGCGTCACCGGATCATGCACTGAAGTCTCTCTTCATTTATCAATTTCTCTATCCCACATGCTCACTTCACAGCATTTCTCTCTCATTCTACACATCCCTGTAGTCTAAAACGTTTCAGGGATACCATGAGAATGTTATAGAAACAAAATAGGAAAATTAGTGTTTCTTTTAGGAGTGTCTGCACCTCTCTCTTCCTCTTTCCCTCTTCCTCTCTCTCTTCTTCCCATGGTCATCCAAGCCAAACAAGCAGGCAGCAGGAGACTGTGTGTGTGTGTGTGTGTGTGTGTGTGTGTGTGTGTGTGTGTGTGTGTGTGTGTGTGTGTGTGTTGCTGGACAGCAGGAGACAGAGCACTGGGTTCATGGGAATACATTGGGTGTGTGTGTTAAGTAACTACTCTCATGTTGAGCTCTGTTGAGGCCGGAGGTAAGACACAGAAAACTCATCGGAGCTAATTGGAAACAGAAACAGCCACAGAGCCACGGCCTTACCTTTTGTATGCATGTACTCGCACAAGCAGAATCCATGGAAGTTCGCACAAACACACATGTACACACTCTCATACCTTCATCTACTACACACAACCCAGCATGCATTCCCTCTCTCTGACTCACACTCACACACTCACACACTCACACACAGGGCTATTTAACAAAGACAGGGAAGTCTTTGTCTTTCAAGTACTCAAAAGTATTCTCCTACTGCATGTTGGCTCAGCTGTGTGTGTGTGTGTGTGTGTGTGTACATCTGCTCAGGCATGTGTGTGTGTTGCCAACAGTCCGTCTGAAGTCTTCTCTAATGACATCCATCTAATCCACTGAAGAGTTTCAGTCCATAGCAAGATATCCCCGTCTTTAAAATGACCGTGGCATTAGCGTAGAAATCATTACGGGATGTTTGCAGAGTCACTCTGCCAACTTAAAGGAGCAGTCTGACATTTTGATAATTTTTCACTGACCTCAAGTGCAAAAAAAAAACAAAAAAAAAGGACAAGAGGTTGAAAATTTGACAAATTTGACAAATTTTAACTTTCGCAAAAGAGGAGGTGAAAATTGTAAGGACAGGAAGTTGAGTCTGGACCTGCTGTGGATACATGTATATGGAGAAGAGGATTATAATTGTAGTTTCTGGGATCCGTCATTTCCATGTCCGTTACCTCCAAGATTACAGATACGAACATAAACAAAGTGCCGTTTGGAACAAAGTCACGCAATTTATCAGAGAAGCTGTTTGCCATCACTTACGATTGTTGACACACCTACATCGCTCTGTGGCCGAGGCAGTGTTGTGCAATTTGTTTGCCTAGCATTCATTAGTTGCAGCACAAATCTGTTTTGTCTCTGTGTTTCCAGTGGAAAGATTGGAGCTGGATGTGTTTAGCCTTTGAGACTTTAGACTTTGAAAATACTAAGGTAATAGTGATTCTGATGAAAAGCCTTTTTAGATAAAGACTAGAATTCAGAACCGATGATTTCAAACAGGCAAATACTGAGCATCTCACCTAAGAGACAAACTTTTTAAATATGTAGTATGTTTGGAGGAATATGGGCCTTTTGTTTTGGGTCTCAGTCACCGCACCTCGTCCGATGCGTTCTGCTGAGTCCTCACGAGTCCAAGGCTTTCACAACAGCCCCTGCAAATGGACTGACGCACTTGTGGTCAGACCTGGCCTCCGAGTTTGTTTTGCTCTCATGGCACTGAGTCACGGCCCGACAAATTCCCTGGAAATATGTTTTTTCAACTGACGTGCTCTGGTTTTAACTTCTAGTTGAACCCACTCTCTGGATTTCCACCTGTTTTTACTGTTTTTTTTTTTTCATACTGGCTGGTTTTGTTTCATGGAATTGGTCCGACTCTGCATGAAATGCCAGGAGCCTTTGGTATTTGCTGGAATCATCTCAGGATTTTTTTTTCTTGTTCATGTTGGTGAGGCCCAGGCTGTCCAGTGGAAGTTTGACGGATTTGTGGTTTCTCATCTGTGTTCTGCATTACATTTCTTTTTCTGTACATGAACCAGACTAGACTGTCTCATACATTTGACTGTGTTACTGCAGCTTCTAGACAACACACTCAGTTCAGAAAATATAAGGAACATGTGTCCATCTGAAACCTCTGATGTGTTTAGTTTTTTTCAGCCACACTAGTGGCTCTGCTCGACGGATGGCAATGTCCAATCTGTTGTCAAATCAACAAATATTGGAAGGATTGCCATGAAATCTGGTACAGATACCCCTGGGGCCCGCAGGATGAATCTCGGTGACTTTGATGAGTCCCTGACTTTTCTTCAATCACCACCATGAGGTTCACATTTGTGGTTTTGAGTGAAATATCTCGACAATTATTGGATGGATTGACATGACATTTGGCGTAGACATTGTTGTTTCCGTCAGGATGAACCTTTATAATCTAGCGCCACCATCAGGTCAAAATTGTAACTTGTCTAATACTTTAATTTATGACCAAATACATTGCAGAAACGATGACTTTCACATCACAGAAGATACGATTGTTTTGTGCTAAACTATGTAGCTCAATATTTGGTGTCTTTGATGTTTTCCACTGTTTAGAGTTTTTTTTTTTTTTTTTTTTTAAGAAATTATCCCTGAAAGCCTGTGTAAATATTCATCACCAGTCTGTTTCACAATCCGAGTCTTCAAAGTCCAAACGAAGTCCGAATTTTTCCAGGAAAGCAGCTGCATTCTTCCAAAAAAAAAAAAATAAGAGACAAAGAGGAGAAAGTGTACTTTGGCGCCCTGCTGCAGTGACTGAGTGCAGATGTGAGGGATGAAAGTACGACTGTGAATAAGAAAAATAGAAAAGAAACATAAATCCAGAAGTTGTCATAATAATTGTTGTGATGTGTGACAGTTTTTTACAGAGTATGGACCTGACTACTCGCTGGAGATCAGCCCAAGCTGCCGACCAGACCGCAACGACACCAAACACCTGGACCAGGTCATCAGCACCATCAAAGGTGTGTGTGTGTGTGTGTGTGTGTGTGTGGCTGCACAGGTGTGTCTGTTTGTGTGGTTGAGGGTGTGCAGGGTAAACAGGTGGCCGGGTGTGTGTTTGTGTGTCTCCCTGAACCCTCGCTCACCTAAAGCCCTTTTTCTCTCTGCGTGGTTCTTTTATGTGTGGTTTCATGTGTCTCTTCTTGTTTCTATACGTCTCTGTGTGGGATGAAAGTATGACTTGTTCTTCCTCCCCTTTCTTCCCTCCCTGTGGCTCTTCATCCTTTTGTGTGTGTGGATATACTATTGACCCCGCTCTTTTACCCACAAGTCTGACTCTTGATATATGTGGTGTTTTTTCCCTTTTTGCATCTTCTTCTTTCTATACATTCCTTTTATATGTGTGCTTGTATATTAATCCGCGAGTGTGTGTCTGTAGTCATGTGGTTAAGCCTAAAGGGCCTCGGCAATGACAGACCGCAGCACCCAGGAGAGATTCTCCGGCAGGGTGAAACTTAGGCGAAGAGTTGAGCGGTGGGAGAATTATTGTAAGGAGGTGAGGTCAGGAACGAGCGAGGAGTACGTCTATGAGTCGAGTTCATTTCCCGAACATTTTGCTGTATATAGCCAGGTTTTTGAAAAGGGAATCTGAATTTGATCATTCATTGTCTCGTAAATGTTGAAGATCTGGTGTGTAGAAGTGTTAACCACTGACCAACAGGAAATCCTCCTTTCTTTCCCATTCAGTGAAGTTTTATATTTGACACAGCAGTTATCCATGTGTGAGAGAGAGAGAGTGATTTAATGAAAGGTGCTAAAACACGGTGGCCTATTGTGAGAGGCTGGGTGGAATTTAATATCATCACCATGTTGAAAGGTTATGTTAAACACATGTAAGATCTATATTTCATTGTATTCAGTTCTATATTAGAAAAACCAAAAGCTTGAGTTGGATTTTGTTTCCTCCAAACCACAAAAGTCAAAACGAGCTTTGTCTTGAAAAACACCAAACAATGCATAAAAAGTCGTTGTTTTTTAGGTCTTCAGTGAGCTATTTTAACTTTTTTTTCATACAGAAAAGTTTGACTCTGCACTTTTTGTTTTTTTTTTTAACACATTTGCTCCTGTAGTAACTGGGAATCACGTGCCTTGCTCAAAGGCACCATAGCAGTGGTTGTTGAGGAAGAAGAGATTGTTTTTTTTTAATATTTTCAGACTTTCTTGCATTCAACCTGGCTACTTTCTACGTGTTAAATGGGTTCTGCCAACATTTAGCTTTTTATAGCTGGTTTTCCACACTAAAGCGCCAAAACTAACAGAAATGCTACTAAATCTCTTCTTCTATTGAGTGTGACTGGATCTTCTGCTTGATTAAAGCTAAATTCAGAGCCAAGCCACCTTGCATTCCCTCTGCAACTGATTATTTTTGACTCTATTAAGTCAAACACATAAATTACATATGTCTACTATTGTTATAGATTAACCTAGAAACAGTGATTTGATTAACTGTAGTGCCAGTGTTGCTGCACTTGAAGACCGCTAGATATTTTCCAAAATCCATAACATAACATCACTATAGCAACGTACAAAGACGAGAGGAAAACACAGACGCTGTCCGCACACACACAGCAAACCGCTACAGCGAACGTACTAACGGCAAATAAACATGGACTTCAAAAACGCCCTTAAATTACTTACATTTGTGTGAATTTTGCGTGTATTTTGTGCCACACTCAAAAGCAAATCTAGCAAACGTTATGCTACCTATAAACACAGCAATTCATTTTGTGCAGCCCATTTATTGATCTCTTTACTACATGGTCTTTATAATTTATAACTTTCCCTCCACTGTGAGTTTTTGTACGTGACAATCGTTCGTGAAGTTCAAACCGCTGCTTTTTGCAGAACAACATGTCCGTGACAGCACTCGTGTTGTGTAATCAGCGACACTGAAGCCAATAATAAAGGCTGATAATCATATGACAGCACTTTTACATAGCTCAGTTTGCACCGTCCAAACTCCAAGGTGGGACTGGTGTTTGAAAAGGGATTTTTTTGCGGTGGAAAACTTTGGCCCAGTGTGAATAGAAAGCGAAAAAGAAGGGAAAAATATGTGTTCTCAAATTTTATCTGCATTTGAGTGGAAACGGTATCAATCAGCAACTAAAACTTCATGATGAACATCTCATTTTACTGTAGCAAAGGACCAAAACCCTTGTTGGATGTAGCAGCAGTTTATACAAACAGCATTAAGTCCTCTGCTCTGAAGAACTCCAGGTCACATCAAATCAGGGAACAGGAGTTTATTTGCCGAAATTCAGTTGGTCTGTTGGCTCGCATTAAATCATCACAACCGGAGGGGTTGAAAGTATCGCTGGTTTCCAGTCATACGGCTTTTATTAGGGGCAACAGAGGGAAGGAGTGGATGAACGGATGGATGGAGAGAATAAAAGGGAGGAGAAATGAAATGCAGACAAGCCAAAGATGGAGTGAAACTGGGAAAATGTGCGTTTGGTTGCTGTGCTCCATCTGCGTCTCCTATCAGACGCCTTGTTCTCTGTCCTGCCGTTGCTCAGTCAGAGTTGATTTGGCTTTTACGTTTTAAATATGTAACTTTACTCATTTTACTTTATTTTAGTTTTACAGCTTATTTCCTCAATATATAAAAAATGTATCTCTATATATATTCTTCTTTCCGTTTAGTTATTTTTATTTTTTTTTATTTTCAGCCTCTCCAGTAAATCCAGGGGAGTTTTGCCTGCTTCTCTATTCTGCATCTACTTCTTTCTTCTCTTTCTTCCATTGAGGTTTTGGTCCTGGTTTCAGCCTGTCACATCCGTTTAACGTCCTCTCGCATTCTTTCGTTCTTTTCTTTACGTCGCTCTGTCTCTTCCACCAACTTCTGCTCTCCGTCAAGCCCAAAAACAGAAATGAGTTACAAAATAAGTTCGGTCACCAAGCGCGTTACCACACAACAAGCAGACACCAAAACCTCAACGAGAAGTGAGCCTATTATAATTTTAAATACTGGAGTAAACGTGCGTGTCTTTTTGTCTCTGTGTCTGATTAAAGAAAGCTCTACATGTCTGCTAACTTAACTAATGCACACACACGAACACAGAATAAGGACATAACAGACACACACACACACACACACACACACACCTCCAGGCAAACACATCCACATGACATCATTGGGGTGGATAAGTGTTTCTCTGGTTTGGAAGTGCTGCGCTGCTTATAAACATTGGTTTCCCTGAGAAACTGTGCAGAGTGAGTTTGTATGTATGTTTGCGTGTTGTGTGTGTGTGTGTGTGTGTGTGTGTGTGTGTGTGTGTGCCCACATCTGCTCTGTCTGCTGGCACGAATGTGCCGTAAAGATTTGAATCTCAAAGTGGTAATCTGGTGGTAAAAGTCCATTCTGTTTTCATTTTGGTTCAGCATGTGGTATGTCCCGAACCCATATGTTTAACTAACACAACACACATTCACAGTATGTGCTCACTGCACATTAATATGACAGTGTGTGAGAAACTGCCCTAATGTACCAACAGGAAGTGATGCATATTTTGACCACTATCGGGGCAGAAAATTTAAATTTTATCCTAAGGAAAGGCCTCGTTTAAAGCTAAATAAAACAGTTTCTGCAGACTTGTTAGGCTCAGCTCAGACTCAGACTAAATTGATCATTAGTTTTAGAGGTATTCGTCATGAACTTGCATGTTGGACAAGTGGGAATCTTGAGCTGTTGGGGGCTCTTGATGAAAAGTCAGGGATCGGTTCGACAGATTCATCCACTGCAATCTATCTGCACCACATTTAATAGCAATCTAACCAACAGTTGTCCAGATATTTCACTCTGAAATCTGGAAGCGTTGGACCAAACATTAGTGTTCCCTGAGCCAAAAGTCATCAAAAGGACTTTTCCAAGTCAGTTCATGTTGCAGAAATAATAAAAGCCGACATGTTTCTCTCACAGACATCAGAACACATGGTTGCTGTTATTACTGTTCCAATATAAACTGAATACTGACAAACAAACGATACACTCTGTGACAAGCAGTAATAACATCTAGAAAAATATAATAAAAATTAGAGGATAACTGAGTCTTTCCTATTGTTTCTTCATGCAGACACACTGAGGATTGTTAAGCGCGTCTGTTAATTAAAATGTGACTGTCCAAGGCAACGGCAGCTGTCTGACTGTGTATTCACAACTCAGCCGTTTACGAGACGGTAGCGTGATTTCCCCAGGGTGTGTGTGTGGGTGGGTGTGTGTGTGCGTGTGTGTGTGTGTGTGCTGCCAGCCTTTCTGCGAGACAGTATTTGCTTGGAAGTGTGTGTCGGCACGGACATATCGCAGCATCGTTACATACTGCCACTGTTTGCTTGTTAATCCCCCCCACCCCCCGTGCTGACAAGATGCTCGCCGTGTCACACACACATAAACACACACACTTACACACAAAGTTGAATAACACACATTCACACAAAGGTATAAACCCGAGACATGAAACCTGTTCAGAGAAGAGATATGTGCACACAAGGGAATTGGGGAAAAAATACCACCTGAAACACTCACACACACACACACGTGCACCCACCCACAGATGCTGTGATAGATTAACGTTTGCAGGTAGTAAATATCAGAGGCCCCTGTGGACACGTGTCACTTTACCAGAATTTACCGTCTACATCTGGAAAGCGAAGAGAAGCAGAGAAATGGAGAGAACTGATGGGAAAAAGGGAAGAAAGAATCTTTTGGTCTATAAAATATCCGAAAATATTTTTAAAAAATGCCCATCACAACCTTCAGAAGCCCATGATGACGTCTTCGAATTGCTTTTGTCCCTTGAACATGTTCAGTAAGAGAGGGGAAAGAAAGAATATAGCACTAGATAACAAATGAAACCGATTAAAGTTGAGCTTTTCTTATTTGTCAAGCAAATCTCCGTCCGGGTTGCTGAGGGTCTGCTTGTGACCGCTCTTCCTCTTTTCTAGCACAGTTTTCCTGTTTTTAGCACACGTCGGGAGTTTTCCCCTTGTCACAATTGAGAAATTCTGCATTCTTTGCATCCGTCGCCCCTAGAGACTCAGTCAGCAACTATCTGTCCTTACTTGCCTTGCGTGGTCAAGTTCATGTATAAAGATAGACCCCAATATGACTCACTTGTAGCTATAAGTGCCTTTGTTATCGCAATTTACAGTAATCACTGCGTGGATTTATGGTGCACAAACTATTGCAAATTATGGAGTGCGGCCAGGGAAAGTCTCCACCTAAAAAAGAAACGATTGCGCATGATTGTGTGAGTTCAGACCTTTTGACCATCTCAACAAAAAACGAAAGCATTTAGTGCTTTGCATTTAGTGCAAAAATTACTGTACAAATAGGTTTACAAATTTTTTAAAATGCTTTTTTTGTGTATTTATTGTCACAAAAATGTACCAACTACTTTATACGCCTTTTATTACACCAAACTGAGTCAGTTGTAAGACTTTTACAGCAGGTGTTGTCATTGAAAGTGCGTGAAAACGAGTTTCTGACACAAAAAGGCCAAACATCAGGATAAATAAGGATTCACGTAAATCACGGATCCACCACAGCCACTGTGTTTGTATTATGACGGGGGCAGTGGGCGTATGTTGGACAAAAATAAGGTCAGGAACCTAAAGAGTAATGAGTAATCCATGAGTTTGTTCCAAAACGCTGCACAGTCATTTTCTCTTTCCGGCCTGACAATTGTGGGGTAAACATTGCAAAATGCTGGGTCACTATATTGTGGCAAACGTTGGCCATGTTTTGGCCAGATGACCCTGTGTTTTTGGGTTTTTTTTTTGCGGAAGCCGTCTACGTAATCTGCCAACACAGTGACCTTGTAAATATGAACCAGGAGGCTGCGGTTCTTTATTTTTGTTTTTGTGCTAAAGCCTCACAAACAAACATGAGCACGCCGTCTGCAGTTTAAAGATTTTTTTCCGGGTGTTACACTTTTAATCTGTGCTTGTATTCGTAGCCGCCAGTGTGGTTTCAACCTCCTCTAAGATACAAATACAGAAAGCGAGCCGCAGTGATCAGCATCCAGAGCTTTCGTTTTTCCAGTGCACTCCGCGATAAAGCTGCTGTTGTTGTTGTCACTGCAGGTAGAACATGACAGGACTCCACTGACAGCTCCACAATGGCCAACAAACAGGACATCCTCCCGCACTGCGTCAGTGCAACGCTACATTCGTCAGGGCAATTACTCATCCACTGAGTGTGTGTGTGTGTGTGTGTGTGTGTGTGTGTGTGTGTGTGCACCATGTTTATTTTTCTCAATCAGGCAATTTAACATAACAATAGACGAACAAAGCCGCATTGTTTGCAGTCTTAACATAAAGTAAACCGGCGACTAGACTTTATAATGCAGCTATTGTGTCACAAGACTGTGTGTGTGTGTGTGTGTGTGTGTGTGTGTGTGTGTGTGTGTCAGACAGACATGGAAACCAATCTGTGTCCTCATGCAAATTAATTCGCAGTGTTGCTTCACATTGACGTTTCCATAACGCTTCCCTTTTTGCATGTTTGTATTTCCTCGGGAGCGACATGGCTTACCTCAGCCAGATGTTATTTTGCATTTTCATTGGCACAAATGTATGTGTGTGTGTGTGTGTGTGTGTGTGTGTGTGTGTGTGTGTGTGTGTGTGTGTTTCTTCTCCATACTGCTTCCATCTTTGGTTTGGTTTCTCCTGGTGTCTGATATGTGTATTTAGCCTCCTTTTGTATCCCACTTAATGTGCTGAATTTGAGCCTTTCTACCTTCCTCCTCCTCCCTGTTTGTGTCTGATTGTATTTGCGTTCTTTCATGTGTGTGTTCACCCGTGTGCCCCCACCTCACCCCTCCTAATTTCTCTCTCTTTCTCTTGTTTACAGGGAATTTAAAGAATGTGGTTTAGGAGTCAGCAGCCTCAGCCTCCTCCTCCTCCTCCTCCTCCTACACACACACACACACACACACACACACACACACACACACACACACACACCATGTTTCCAAATCAGGTCGACGCTCAGCGGCTTTAATGAAGACAATATGGAGCAGACCCCTTCGGCCCCGAGGCACGGAGCGAACGAGGGAGGGATGAAGGCAGGAAAAAGAGAGCGAGTGAGGGTTTTGGAAAACATTAGCTGAGTGTTTCCAGGGGAAAACAGTTTAATAAGGGGAGGGGGTTGATGTGGTTGCTGTACAATGTTCACTGTTTTTAATCCTTTGTTTTTCAGAAAAAGGTATGTGTGTTTGTGTGAATGAGAGACTTTGTGGTGAGTTCAGTGTCGGTATGTAAAGCTGAATTACAGTCAGTGCACCCCCGAGTTTTTGGTATCAAAGGATGCGTTTGTGTACATCCTGTCAGTCGGACATTTTAAACTAAACGGGAAAACAGATTTTTCAGGTGTCCGGTTGCACGTTCACCCCGGTGCTGCTGTGGTTTCGGCCCCTGGAGGTCAGATAAGCACTAAAACAGACAAAAAGTGAACGCCTCGTTATACGTGTAAAAACCGTATGGGTTTCTGAACGGGTCCGGAAAGTCCTGAAAAGTACATGAAATAAATTTTCCAGGTCTTGAGAAACTTGGAAAGTTTGCCATAAACAGTTTGGAACCGTACAGAAAATTGCCGGTTACACAAAGTTGATCTGCTCGGCCACATTGTTTCGACCCCTGGGCAAAATCTGCAAATGAAACATCTGGACAGAGTTTGGAATTTTAAATGGAAAATATGCAGAGAAAGTTAAAAAAGGTTTTTTGTTTTGTTTTTTCTATAGAAAGACAATAAAAAGGATTTCATGAACTTTTAGAAGGTTTTAGATAAAAGCAGCACGACCGGAGAGGAAGGTGAAATCACTTCATTTCAGGCCAATAAACAAACCTGGCTGCTGCTTGCAGATTGACAGATGCAGGTTGTGTTTTTTATAGAGGAACTGGTAATATATCCTTTACAAGTCACTAAAAAGTTCTGTGTTATTCTCAGCTGTAGCATCGTATGTCTCAAAGTGTTTAACTGCCACTTCCACTACGAGGTTATTCACTGGAAACATTGACCAAAATCTTACATGATCTCCACTGCAGTTGCCTTTTAAATGTTGCTATAATGTCCCTGAGTAAGTCTGTAAATGTATAATTGGTAGTTTTTTTTTAAACTGCAATCGCAAAAGATCACAGTTGCATTATTTTTGTCGCTCGTTAAAAATGCCTCAACGATTCTAAAAATACCTGCAAAGTGTATCTGATTATTTCCACGTCTGTAGAAGTTTTGGAAAAACAGAAAAATCTTGTTTAATCCCCCCGGGCTGTAGTGTTTGTGATGTGGCACGTCAGTCGCATTGCGCAGCTTTAACCGCTGCACATCAAACTGAACAGAGACCAGAATCCCTGGATCCTCTAACGAAGCTGAGGCACATGTGGGGTCCTGACACGCGTGATAATCAAGATGTTGGAAGCATCACAGAAATTAATTGGATCAGCTTTTGAATCTGGGATTGTACTAACAATCTGAAAGACTACATCGACCAGTCCGAGTTTTTAGGGCGAAATTACTCAAAAAAATAAATCTCTGACAGTAGAAATAGTCATTTTACAAAAAGAAATCCTAACTCAAAGTCCTCTAAATGGCTTTTTAGGAGCTTTCAACTGCATGTTGTGGTTTCCCTCATCTCCAAACTCAGACTTCTGCGAACTCCATCTGCTGCCAGATGAGGGTGAAAGCTCCAGAAAAGGCTAGAAAGTGGACTTTGAGTAAAGATGTGTTGTCAAAATACTAAAAACATTATTTCTGCAGATTCACTACTTTTCTTTGTTTGTCGTTTTTGTTTTTATTTTTCCAAAAAAGTTGAAAAACTAAAGGAAAAACATGCCTTATCTTACATTTTTAACAAGCTGCTGAATGAAAGAAAACATGTTTTTAAGCTTAGTTTTAAAGGTAACTTCCACCACAATGTTTAATTCCAGATATATGTATATGTTAACACTTTTCACAAAACCATAAACTCACTGTCATTTGACCAAAATCTTCTAATCCACTGCAGATAAACATGAAATCTTGTGTATGAATATTTTAACATAAAGCTCATTTATCAAAAGTCGTGTAAACTGTTTTTACTTTTTTATGTTTATGCATTTGTTTTCACAGAATGGCTTTCGTTTTTTTTTTTAAACTGTTGGCATGTTTTGATGTACATACCACGGGCGTTTGTTGAAATAAAAGACAGGAGCGCATGTTGTTGTCATGTGTCCTTTGCTGCGTTGTAAGCAGTGATTTATGCAGTGTGGGCTGGTTAATAGAGGCTTTAATGGAGAGCGTTTGAAAGAGGAACCACAAATGTCGGGCAGTTTCCTTTAGAAGTGATGTTCCCCAAATTAATGGCCTGGAAATTCACACCAAATGTAGGAGTCGCCAGTCAGAGCTGAGCTGGCATGTGCTGAACAGAAGTGAGCTGTTGAGTGTGTGTGTGTGTGTGTGTGTGTGTGTGTGTGTGTGTGTGTGTGAGGATTCCCTGTGATCTTTATGAAGACTGCTGCGGTCACCTCGGCGGTTTGAGCCCAACGTAGCCGAGGCAAATGAAACTCATTACACCGTTTACGAGTTTGGAAAAGGAGAGACGATTGAAACTCTATCTCATAAACTGGGAGGGTGAGGGTGAGGGTGGGGGGGTTACACGGTACCGGGCAGGGGCAGTAAACATGAGAGACTTGTGTGTGTTTATGTAGTTGTCTTTGCTCTGCAGAGTCAAATTAGAAAAACTCGGGGGGCCTCGAGAGGATTCAGGGCACCGCTGGAATCCCTGGATCGCATTTTCACAAAAAAGCAAAAGAGATCGTTTTCCACTGTGACCCGTACAATCTTATTTTCGGAGGAAACTTTTTTTTTTCTTTTATATAAGATTGGACATGTAGCCGAGCAATAAAATGATGCGTAATACCAAAAACTAAGAAACGATGGATCTCTTGGGCTCGTGTTTCTAATGTTTGGTTGTTTTACGTGCGTGTATTCTTTTCTTAAAACTTTCCCATGTCATCACTCTCGCCAAACACTTGAGAATCAGCTTTATTGACAAAGTATGTGCACACAAACAAGACATTTGACTCCGGTTTTGCGAACAATTTTAAGGAAGATGGATAGAAATAGGCAAACAGCTAAAAACAAGGACAAGAAAGCAGAACAAAGATGGGTAAACATTAACATTTAACTATAATGTACATACAAGTAGGCGGAAAATGGAAATATATATACGTACTACTCAGTATTCTTTGAATTCTGCACCTTACAATTTATGTCCACAATCTCTCCTTACCTTTAGAATTTCAAAAGAATGTTGGCGTTGGACATAAATAACCCTTCACTGAACGTAATCCAGGGGTTTTGCAGAATAGGATTGTATGTTTTGACTTGACGAAGGTTTACCGAGCTATTCCAGTAAAATCCAGAACCCCCTCAATCTGTAATAATAAACTGATGCACAAAACCAAGTTCCCAGGTTTTACTCACAGTTACTTTAGAGTTATCCAGATAACCAAGACCAGGACACAGAGTTCGGAGAATATTAGACGAAACAAAAGTGAACATTTAGAATATGTTCCACCTGTTCAGTCGGACACTAAAGGCCTCAGTATGCTTCAAAACGAACCAGGTCGGACAAAGGCAAAAGTGTTTATAGCTTTTCCGAGTGTGTCTGTTACATGTATTTGTTGTCTCAAAGTGATGAATCGTACAAAATAAAGAGTCACTCCTCGAAGCTTTAATGGTGTTGCACTCTGTTTTGTATCCAAAAACATCGGGAAGAGGTTTTAGACGCTGTTGAAACAATTTGACGAGCACTTTGTTTGAAGCAAACTGAGGGCTTCAGCCTGTTTTTACTGAACCAAGTATGCAAATATTAAACAAAAAACCCTTTTTCACAAGTATTTGGGGAAAAAACAAACAATAAAGAAAACGAGACAGTGAAATGTACTGGCAGTAAAAACACCTCATAACACATAACATAGACATCCAGTCAGGATGCAGGAACATATATCACTTTCACATCACGTTTGTCCACTTGCAGCCCAGTTTGCATGGAATTTAAATGACCTAGAGACAAGATTATGGAGGCCTTTCCTGTGATTTTAAAATCCCACATAAACCGGCCGAGTGATGCAACGCATTCTGTAAAGGAAAAATCTTGCACATTACGGTGAAGACAGAGTTTCCCGGCCAGCACTGAGCTGTAATTTGTTTCTGGCTCGCGCCGTCTTCCTCTAGACGCACGCAGATTTACTTTTTCCGATACGAAAATGGAAGGCGCTGTCGGAATCTATGGGGTAAGATCTTGGATCAGGTTTTTCTCAATCAGGAGGTGACGAGTTGTAAAGTCTTGTACGGCTCTGGTGACTTCAGCTAATTTTCTTGTCCTCGGATGCTCCATCAGTTTCATTAAACCTCTAAAATAAACACATGAAAGAAGTCCTTTATTCTCTTCCTGGGAAGGTCGGGTCGAGCATAAAGTCATAACTGCGGCCAGACAAGTGGTTTCATTGTGATCTGCAGCTTCCCGTGTGCTGGATATCTTCCTGCTCCGGGTTGTCTTGAACACACCTTGACTGCTCCATGACAAAAGAAACTTTTTCCAACGACTTTTATGCAAATCAGCGCCGGGGCCCCTTCGCCGCTCAGCCAGCGCTTTGAATAGAGTATCAAATGACCCTCGCTGGTGATTAGTTGAGATAAACCAAAGGCTCGTCCTTCCTCTGTTTTTTCTCTGTGGTTCCTGTTGGGTAAAGGGTTTGCCAGTAGCGCCAAACATTTGCATAAGTATTGTAAAGTTTACATTTGGGGAATTTCCCAAAACACTTCAGATTGTTTCTACTTCGGGAGGGGGTTGTCTCCACAGCGTTCGTATAAAATAGGGAAGTCCTAAAGGTTTCATCACTTTTTTCCCCCGTATGCACAAACCTCGGAGCAGAAGTGCGGCTCGTACGCTGGCAGCTCGACCAACATGCCATAATTATTTGTGTGCTGAGATGGAAATCACAAACGGTTTTGTTTGATTTGCATAACGTTCCCCCCCCGGGGGGGAACAAAGCTGCAGGGGGGGCCTCCGTCTATACGTCCTCCTCATCAACATGTGAAGTGTCTGCGGTCAATGGCGGAGGGGATTTACTCGCACAATAAAGACAGATGCCACCTTTTATCTGCTTAACGGAAGAGGGGCCGAGCGCGTGGCACTTGACCACGCCGACGCATGTTGTTGGCGCGTAATGACGTCCTCCCTCCGCAGACTATTGAGATGAATGGCGCTGAGTGGTGAATGGACTTGTTCTTTTATAGCGGGACGTGGTGGGGGAGGGACAGACCAGGTTTTTTTGTTGGTTTTGTTTAGGTTTTTCTGGGGATGAATTGGTGGAGGTTTCCCAACGACACTCTGGGTGATTTTTTTCTTTTCCCCAAACAGCCTTTGTTGGTCCCTTATGAATAAAATAGGCTAAATCGACCGGCGGGAGAAGAGAATCTGGTTCTCAGAGGATCTGGTGTTGGGTTTGAGCCGCTCCCGGTGACAAACTGTTAAACATTTAACAAGTCCATGGGACCTATCCTGTGACCACAGGCCGCCTGTGATCACCTCTGATACCTGATATTTAGCAGAAAGTAGATTTAAAACTGGCTCTAGCTTCTAATAATACTGGATCAGGGTGATCTAGTGTTGAAGATTAATTAAAACAGGATACATTTGATTGATTGCCAAGAAGAAATTGATTTGTTGCAGAAGGAAAGATCCTGTGAGATCCTTAAGTTTTATGCATTAGATATTTTCCGGATATTTATTGTATTTTTTGTATTTTTTGTTTTGTTTTTTGTATCACGTCCTCCCATATGCTGTTAAATGTGTGCTGATATGTATATGTATTGTTTCATGACAGAATAAAACCCAGCCAAACTAAATTGTGTGACCAATTACACCAAATAAAAGTACAATCAAATAAAATAAACTATAAACTGGGATATTTTATGGTGCCAATAAAGTGTTTTAAGTGGCTGCGATGATTTTAGAGCGATTCTACTGTGATTTAAGCAAAAGTCAGTGAATTTCACACATTTTTCCCCCACATGCTTACACTTTCACTGTCACTTTGTATTAAGAAGGTGGTAAATTAACCATTTATGAGATACAAACTGGCCAAAGTGGTACACAAACCGGGATCAAACATCATTTCTTATGTTCCAACCGCAAACCAGCCTGACATAATAAATCATTCAGCACATATCCATCAGTCTCCCTAATCACAGGAGGACAACTCCACAACAAGAACTGTAGTTATGCAAATCACTCACAGACCACCTCTCTCTCTCTCTCTCTCTCTCTCTCTGTCTCTCCCTCTCCCTCTCTCTCTCTGGGTGAGTGACACAGACAAAAGACAGAGTGGTCTGAAATGGTCCATTTGAGTCCTGATGGTGTTTGCTTCAGAATGAGCAACATCTGCCCTGCAGAGCGGCAGCGTCCAAACTCTGGAGGCCGGATCCACCCCGACACGGAGCTGGAGAGAGCTTTTCTTTTTCCCACTGAAGACGTTTTGGAAAAGCCCAGGTGTGAATAATCCAATTGATGGAGGCTGAATCCCTGCAAAAAAATCTTTTATTCTCTAAATATTCATACATTATCTTTAAAAATATAAAACCTGTAGCTGGTTACAGCACATGCCAGTAACAGTAACGTCCCCTGTCACTGCCCTTGTGTCCTCTTCACTGTGGACTATACAATAACAAAGCCAACATGTACTGCAGGTTTGACAGTGAGACCCTCAGGAACAACACTACTTCTGCCAGCTCTGACTTGTCACTGTGGAGACGTCAACTCTGAACAATCGCTGCTTGTTATAAATCATTGTGTCAACACAGGACGTTGACTTGTAACACAGTATTTCTGCATCAAAAGGCCTCTTATCTAGAAAAGCAGCATTTTAACCGCTGTATCCTGAACTACTGTACTTCTTCTATAAGCAGGGAGTCCAGTTTCTGCTTGCTAAATGAAATCTTGGACATGACCTTAGTGGTTTCTAGTGAGAAAGTGAACTGAAAGTGTTTTACATAAGGGACAGAAATGGACACACAAAAGGATGAGAGTGACACAAAGTGTACAAACCACAAAACATACAACTTAACTTGCTTGTCAGAGGTTATAATACTGTATATAAATGTTAATATGTGACTTATATTTTTCTCATGGATTAGGCCCCGCCCACCGATTTTCGCCTCAACCAATCAGATTCGCCCGTCCCCGCCTCCATCCGGATCCTCTGAAAGTCCAGCTCCTGGTTTCCTGAACACACACACACACACACACTCAGCGGGCTGGTCAGTGAGGAGACAGCGACACACGCGATGCTTTTTATTCAGTAAGAGGCTGACAGAGGAGCTGCCGGGCGGTCTTCATCCTCTCCTCTCGGACCCTCCTCATCCTCTCAGGTCAGGTGTGCTTCGTCTCTGCAGGACGCGGCGGTGTGCGTCTGTGCTGTAAATCCGTCTGCTCAAAGTTTCTTTTTTTCTTCCTCCTCATGTGTTTACATAACATGTGAATGAGGTCGAGCCTGATGAAGGTTTCTGCTGTTTTTATTCCCACCTGGTGTTTTTCTGTGCAGCTTCGCGAAAGCCCCAAAACTGATGGAAACGAGTGTTTAATGGAAAGAAAACACGTTTGTTTGTGTCGACGCGGTGAGTTCTGCGTCTCTCACTTCAGTTCAGCCTTAAATCACTGAAAGTGTGACACGAGATTTTTAATTGTGAGTCTTTTCCGTCCAGAGTGAAGTTTTAAAGATGCAGGAGACAAAAAAAAAAAAAAAACTTTGGTGAACAAAAGTCAAATCAGTTCGTTTTTTCTGTAAATTGGCTTCTCATTAACTGTCTGAGATCTGAGATGTGCAGTTGGAGGCAATTAGAGCAAGTGAACGGCTCACACTGAGGCGGCATATGGTGTGTGTGTGTGTGTGTGTGTGTGTGTGGGTGTGTGTGTGCGTGTGTGTGTGTGTGCGTGTGTGTGCGTGCGTGTGTGTGCGTGTGTGTGTGTGTGTGTGTGAAAGGGACAGACTGACGTTTCAATTTGCTCGTCACGCTTTAATTGTGTAATTGAAACCTCTGTTGTTGGTGGTGTGTGTGTGTGTGTGTGTGTGTGTGTGTGTGTGTGTGTAGTCCTTGTATGTTTGGCTGCAGAGCTGAAGCGATGAAGATCATGTGACTGGACAGAAAGCTCCAGAGCAGCTACTAAATGATCTTATGTTGACTTTCACTTTTATCATATTTTCAGGGTTCCTGCTGGGAGCCACAGGAGGACTCAGCAGTGAGTGTAGGGACTTTATTGTACTTTGATGAAACTGTAGAAGGTCGACAACAGTTACTTTCATTATCGGTTCATCTGTAATCAATACTTTTCTGAAAGAAATGTCAGAAGATATTGAAGGATATTGATTACAAACTGCTTGTTTTGTCCAGGACCTCAAAGTATTTCTTTTACAACAATGTAAAAGCAGCAAATTTTCACATTTAAGAAGCTGGAACAAGTTAATATTTGGCATTTTTGCTTGATAAATAACTCAAACAACTAATCAATTACCCAAATTGTTGATGACTACTGACTGATTAATTAACTGACTAATGGTTTCACGTGTGTTGAGTTTGAAGTGATGTTGATGCACTTTATCTCTATTATAAACTTCTTATTCACTGTAATACTCCTATAATATTTAGTGCTGAAACAATTAATCCATTCATTGATTACTTATATTATATTAGACATATAATTGGCGACTATATTGACAATCAATCGCTGGTGTAAAGTCATTCCAGCCTCTCAAATCTACATATATTTGCTCTGTTTTATATCTTTGTGAATTGAATTGGTTCAAACAAACGAAGCTGTTTGAAGACATCACCTCAGACACTACGAGCTTATTAATCAATGTGATTATAATAATAATGATAATCCATAATAATAATCCAGCCAAGACATAGCCTACACATGGAGACTTGGTATGTGTCCCTTGCAAAATTGCAGTGTTGTTCAGCTGCTAATCTGGCAGGGAGAGCAGACTTTCTTTCACTGCTGATAATTAAAATAAATGTGGACCAGTCCGCAGCCAAGACAGCAGCCCGGACTGCTAATGAAATCATTTACAGGGGAGCTCAACGGAGGGCCGATTTCACAGGCTCATAAAAAGTGGTGGGGGAACACAATGAGTCGGGTCAGCTGTGAACGGGAAAAAACACTGGCTGGCCTCCAGCAGCTTCTCGCAGCATCCTTCCTGCAAGCTGCGGGAGGAGAGGAGCGAGCGCCGCGGACGCGTTTGACTCCGATCCATCCTCGTTTCAGACAAAAACAGGAGGCTGCAGCTCCGTGTTGTTGTGAGCTGCGGCGAGCGGTTCGGCCAAAAAAGCTGTTACTCACTTCTCGACTTCCTCCAGGCATATTCATGTCTCCTGAGTGCTTGTGAATGTCCAATTTACTCAATTTCGAGGCTGAAATTCACGACTGGAACACTTTGTTTTTGTTGGGAACCAACTCTGAATTGATCTTTCTCCGAACAAACATTTCTCTATACGTCATACTGTTGACCTTTGCAGTACATTTCTACTTTCTTATTTTCTCTATGTTTATTGTTATGCAGCAAATTCCTCGAAAACCCAGATTCTTATTTCGATAAAAACAAAGGAACTGAGTTGTGTAGGTTTCCTGATTTGGTTATCTAGATTTTGTGCAAGCTATTCACTGTCCTCTGGCTTTGTTTGTGCAAACTAAGTCCTTTAAGGGTTCAAAGTTCAGGATCTGTGGTTTTGTCAACCTTAAATCTCCCATATCGCACAGTGCACCGTTGGAAAACCATCACATTTGCTCTTCAAAAGAAAACCAACTGATACCTTTTTAAAGCTGCTCTACTTCAATACCCATAATTCCTAATATGTGACATTAGTTAACTGTGATCTCTGGGATGATTTAAACCAAATGAAACTAAAACAGATGGTTTGAATCACTGATTTCCTCTAAAATTCTGTCTTTTTGAGGATGAAACGCTCACCGAACATTCATAGTTACTCAACATTATAGCTGAGAACATTACTCGGTGTTGTGCTCTGAAGATCCACCAGAAGTAGGGAGTTTAACTTTTTACATTTGAGAAATATGCATGTTTTTCTACAAAGCCCTTTTGTTTCATTGAACAAAGTTCTCAAATGTTAAATGTTGCCTGAATATAAACAGCTGTACGAGGACATTGACGTAACATAATAGTCTAAAATTGGCAAATTTTTGATTTAAATCAGAAACGGTCAGATTTTTTTCAGTTTTTGATCCTCGGTCTAACAAACACATTAGTGACAGCACCAACAAAAAGCACTGAGACTTGATACCCAGCCCTAATTGACGATTAGGAGAAGTTAGTCACGCGGCGGGAGTGGTTTGAGATGTTTCTGTGGATGTTTTCATATGATTTAACACAATTTCTTTCCCCGACTACGACCAACTGCTGCGAATCCAACTAACATTTATTCAGCGCTACATCATAATTGTCACTTAATGACAGGAGCTGCTGTTCGTTAAATTGTGGAAAAGTGTTGAGTATTTGTTTTGGTCCAATTGCACCTTAATTATTAAGATTGGGATACTTTTCTCCATTGAAGCTGTGTTTCGTGATTATTGGCTGATTATATTTAGTTTTTAGGAATTAAAATCTTCTCGCCTGTGCCCGAGAAAAAGAATGTTTTTTTATTTGTTTGTGTCTCCCGGACTCAATGTGCTGTAAAGCTGTTGAGCAGATACACCATGTGCAGCCTGGCCCTGACAGTAATCAGTCAATGAATAATGAACACACACACACACACACACAGACCTGCCACTGACAGCTGTTTGGTATCTTTGTGTGTGTGTTAACTCTATCAGTCGAGTGCAGCTGCATGCCTGCCTGTAGCAATTATGTTCTCGCTAAATAAGAGCCAGTGCTGGGAGGAGGGGCTGTGTGTGAGTGTGTGTGTGTGTGTGTGTGTGTGTGTGTGTGTGTTTGAGGATCGGCACATATTATTAAGCGATTAACTTACTCAAAGGATAGCCGCATGATGTGTGTGTGTGTGTGTGTGTATTAAGGCACACATGCTGTTTGAACTGTGTGTAATATAAACCAGCTCGGGGACTTTAACGTGAGCCTCTATAGGATTCACACACACACACACACACACACACACACACACACTAAAAACACACACGCTAAAAGACACTCACTCGCCCTTTTTTACCTCTACACACATCTCAGTGACATTTTCTCAATATGTCACGCTTTACACAACATGCGCCTTCTCCCATTCACAAACACACACACACTCCAGACACACACACACACTCCAGACACACACACACTCACACACACACACACACACAGCCAGACATATGCTCTGTTCTCAGGGCCCATGTGTATTTATCCTACCATGTGACCCAATCACTCTTTTAGATCCTCAAAGTCTCTGTTGTATTGTGAACTCCATTCACACACACACACACACACACACATGCGCGCGCACACACACACACACACATACACTTACATATATAGACCTATAAACACTCACTAACCCCGGTGGTACCCACAGGCCTTTCTCCCCGCAGCCTTTTCATGGTTAATTTGCTGCTCAATAGGTCAAGAGGAAAAGCAGACATCAAGCACACACACACACACACACACACACACACACACACACACACACACACACATACACACACACACAAAATCAGTCACAAACACACTGAGTCATGCGGCCGTCCAGGCACCAGGGTCGGCTGCTTGTAGCATTTCCCAGACAGATCTGACTTCGGTGACTTACCAGGTCATAAAAACACGAGTAAAGCTGCTCTCGAGTCAACAACGCCATTGTTGTTGGGGTGTGAAGCAGGCGCGTGTTTGTCAGGAAACGCTTTTAAATGACCACTTAAGTTATTTGTCATCCTTTCTTTATCCACCAGTAATCTATTGTTTTATGAGTGTGATGTTTAAAATTACTTTTACTTGGAAACATTTAGCGAACAGCAGAACTAACAGAGGGACTACTTGTCTTCTACCTCAAAACATTTCCTCCAGTTGAGCCAAAAGTTAAAGAAACTGACTGCTCGTTCGTTTGATTACTTGAGCGCTAGGTGAGGAAACTGATGTTACTTTCATGCGTTATGGTTCAGAGCTGCTGTTTTGTTTCACTTTATTAATTTTCAATGATCACGCTTAAAAAGCTGGTACACAACATCAGACCTGGTTGGATTGTTATTGTTAAGATATGAGCAACAACTCAGAGGTCTCTAAACCTCTAAAGCTCATTATCTTGTTTGTTTAATCCAAACACAAAGAGATACTGGAAAATGACAATTTGTGGGTTTATGGAGAGTTAAGGTGATTTAACTATTTCACCACAAACAACAGATTTATCCATCCGCCTCATGTGCTTAAGTGTCTCTGGCAAGCTGTCGCTTCATATTAACGGTATCGATCTTCTTTAACCCTTGGCATTGCTGTAATAAAGAAAAAACATTTCATGAAAAAATCTGGACAATTCGATATAACTCAGCAGCAGAGTCCCTGCACACAGACAGCAGAAATATTAAGCACACCAGTAACTCTGCTGTCATAATGCGATCCCTAATTACTCCTTATGTATCTCCTGCATCGCTGTTGTTGCCATAATGACAGATGGCCTTCACAGAAACATGCACATGTGCTCACACGTGCGCGGAAACAAAAGAAACAGGCTCGTGAGTTGATTCACACCTGAGCGTGATGTTTCTAACAGGAGCTGCTCTCAAAACCGGCAGCACTCAAAACTGATAAAGCGCAATATGTCCAGGTTGAAATGTCACTTAGAGATGCTTAGACATTCATGCACATGATCAGCCTGTTCAGGTTTGTAGCCTTGACCGTAGAAAAAAATGTGTTTTTATATTACAGCCAGAGAAGACAGAGAAACCCATCCAAACTTCGATCTCTATGATAACGTGTCAACAAATTGACTCTCCACATTTGTGCTGTCTTCCGCTTTGATGAACTAACTGGTGTATGCAATTGTATCACCATTTTTCTGCAAACATCTGGTTTAAACTGTGTTTTTACTGTGATCTTCTGTCGTATAAAGAGGACGTTCTTTTAAGGTGTGTCGATACGAGAGCAGACCATGCTACAAAAGATTTCCCGTTGTTTGATTCTGCTCTGCATGTCTGGATTGAGCGTCAGTTTACGTTGGATCGAGTTACCTCCAGCAGTGAAGTCTTGTCTTTAATGACATCTAGTTTAAGTGATGTCCCCAGCCATCGGAGCAGGCCTCTGTTTAACTAACAAGCTTATCTCGCCCTCCTCATGTCCCAGCTCGATGACATTGCATAACATCTCCCTTTTCTCCCCGCAGGCTCTGGGTTTTCCTGGTGATGACCTCACTGCTGTTCCCAGGCAACGTCCACGCTGCGATGAAGGACCTCTCCTCCTCCTCCTCTCCTCTCAGCTCCCTGCTCCACTACCCGTCCTCCAAGACCTCCGTCGTGCCGTTCTCCCCGTCCGCCGGCGCCGCCTCCGCGCCCGGGTCACCGCTGTCGTCGGCTCCGCTCTCCAAACCTCAGCCCTTCTGCCTCCAGACGGGGCCGCATCTCATCGCCAGCATGCAGCTGCAGAAGCTCAACTCGCACTACCAGAACCTCGCCGGCGCCTCTGCTGGACTCCCAGCACCCGGCGGCGCTCCTAGGGGCTTCAGCGCCTCGCCTCTGGGCACGGGAAACCAGCTTCTGGGGCCGTCCGGAGGCCTCGGCGGAGGTGGGATGGGTGTCGGCATCAGCATGGGGAACCAAAGCTCCGGAGCGGGTGGAATAATCGACTTTGACCCCGTGGACGAGGAGGTTCTCATGTCTCTGGTGGTGGAGCTCGGTTTGGACCGAGCCAACGAGCTGCCCGAGCTCTGGCTGGGTCAGAACGAGTTCGACTTCATGGCAGACGTGCCGGCCGGATGCTGACCCACGACAAAGAGAGAGACTATCGAGCTGATTGACAAAGAGAGAGAAAACTTTCGCTTTTGTTTTTCTCTTTCCTCCCTTTCTTGGTTGATAAAATGAGGAAACACTGAGTGATAAAGAGAAAGAGATTAGAGGCATACTGCTGTTTCTAGTTTGCTTTCATACTCGCTATGGCCAGACAGACGGATAAAAGACAGCCAGCTTTTGATTTTTGTTGTTTTTCTCAATGGAGAAAGACAGCAAACTGTTTCTCATGCGTTTTTTTCTTTTCTAGGGTGAAACTAACCTGATGGGATTAAGAAGTCCTTGGTTTCGCCCTCGTCCCACTCTGATTTTTAAAAATGTTTCCTTTCATTTAAAGAAAAAACAAAAACAAAGCTCGAGCAGAGTACGAACAGAAACAAGGAGCCGCAGAAATAGACTCCGCTCCTCTTTCTGCCATCACTCCATCAACAAGGCGATTGACACAGGACAGGTCGGAGACCTTTCCAGGCTTTTGGAAAACAAAACGGTAAAGAAGACATCGACACACCTGTCGGACCTTCTCGATCAGCACTTAAGGAAAGTGAAAATGGGAAACACGACTTTGTGAACGATGACAAACACTACGTTTCCTGTTTTCTTAATGGACAATATTAGACTCCGGTCTCACGGGAAAGAGACTTCTGTCCTTCGCCTCCACAAAGAAACTGATTGTCTGAGAACTGGTTATCTCAATGTACTTCTTTTTCCTTCTTTCTTTTTTTTTTTTTTTTTTTGGTTCTGTTTGAATTAAGTTCAACCAGTCGTATTCACAGAACATGTTATTTAAGACAGTGGCTGATATCCATCAGGACTTGTGGACAAGGAGCGCTTCTGTAGCGCGTCTATAATCGGTTCTACTTTTCTGAACATAATGAATTAGATCAAGGGATGTGGAATCTTTCGGAGCATGGGACCTGAATGGAGTAAATTGTTTCTTGCTCTGAAACGCAGCCTCATTAAAACGGTCGAGGCCTTTTTCGGTCATGTGAGTCACCATGTACATGTACATGTTTTGTTTTTCCGGCCCACAGTGTAAGAAACAGTGACCCGGGTGGTCAAGTCACACCGGTGTCAGTGATCCCTGATAAGCACCCAAGGTCGTGTCAACCGAACGGCAACAACAGATGACTTCATGTGCCCTCCGCCTTTTGTTTTTCCTGTTTTACCACTTTGATGTTTATGTCAAAACTGTTTGTTCGGCCCCAACAGACCCTTATTATCAACACACTTCCGTGCTCCTGATAAGGCAGCGCTGTCTGTTTTGTCATCATTAGGGCGTAGGGGCTGCTGTTTGCAGACCTTGCAGGGCGGCTTTTGACCCTAACACCCACTGTGGTTTGGTTTCGGTATGTCAGGGTGTCAGGATGCTGGTCCGCACCGGTCCAGGCTTCATTAGGATGGTTGGAATCGGACCAAACTCTTATTTGATCACTTTTTAAATAGCAGGTTGGCAAAATAATACCAACTCAAGCACCACTTAGATATTTTTCTACATTTCTCACATGAAACATATGAAAAGTAAAGTTTCATATTAGATAAATTCACATATTTTTTTAAGGGAATAGATGATAAACAAAAAAAAATGGCAGTTCACATTCAGGAAACTGAATCTTTTTAGGCTAAATAAAGTGTATAAAGTGTTACAGACAAGCACTAAAGACAGCTATAGAGGCTGAAGTCTCATTATTGATGTGAGAACAGCTGAACCATCTCCATGACAACTGAGCCAACTCCATCTTCTGTTTGGACTAATAATACCCGACCAACACATCAGAACAATCTTTTTATATGCTTTATTTGCATACTGGACCTCCGTGATGCTGCCAGATGCTGTTAGCAGGGGGGAGCTTTAGTGTTTGCCGTCTACCAGGTGTCGTGTCTTGCTGCTGCAGACGTCAGTGGTGGAAAACATCCCGCGGGGGGTTAAATTGACACCCAACCCTCCACCCTCTGCCCACCTATAGGAGCTGTACAGTGCGACTGTAGGTGGATGCATGCGGGCTCTGAGCTGTTGTGGTAAGAAGAGACGGGGGGCTCGAGCTGTGCTGCAGGAACAAAGGCCTTTCACCTCAACCTGGTGTGTCTGTCATCTGGGCATTGTGGGTCTCCTTTTGGACCACACACACATAAAATAACACACCTGTGTGCGTCTGTATGTATATGTGCACAACTCACCTGTGTGTGCGTTCACATCCATAGAAACACACACATGCTGAAACCAAACTATGTGCAGGCATACAAAGGCACCGAAATAACCCAACCACACACACACACACACACAGAGGAGCATGGGGATGGGATTACAGCAGGGAAATGGGAGTAGCAGCCATGAAACAGGCACTTGTTCAGTTGCGCACACACTTCACAGGGTATTGGGGTTGTTAGTGTGTATGTGTGGAAAGAGACAGTGATGTTAGTGAAAAAGAGAGACTGTGTGCAAGCCTGAAAATGCAATTGTGTGTGTGTGTGTGTGTGTGTGTGTGTGTTAGGGGAAACTATGAGCAGCAGGTAATCTGTCCACACGAAGACCACTGGCAGAGGAAAAACACACTGGGCCTCATTAATTTATTTAGATATAGACAGGTCAGCTTACACACACACAACCTCAGTTCCTCAACAGCACACACACACACACACACACACACACACACTCACACACACACACACACTCCCCAAGTCGGCTATTTTCCGACACGCACACGCTGCCCAATGCCAGTTTTTGACGTTGATTAGGGTCTCGGTTACAGTCAATTTTCTTTTCTGTCTTTAATGAAATGCGAGAAGCTGCGATTAATGAAAACCCGACGAAGGAGTAACTTGACAGAATCCTCTCTTTTAAAAGGGATTTGCCGGATATTTCCCCCCCCACCCGTGACAACCACTTTATTGAGCGAAAGAAATAAAGATGCTTCTCATCACTTCCAAATCCAACAGACAGACACACTGATTCTTCTCTTCCTCTGTCTCGTCGCCTAAGTGGGTCAAAATAACATTCTCCACATCGACGACATGCTGCTCAACATTGTTTTAAAGTCCTTTTTTATTTGTGTGTTTGTGTGCGTGTGTGTGCGTGTGTGTGCGTTGTTTTGTGGTCCGGCCCTTAATCCCAGCTGATTGAATGTTATTGAATGAATGTTTTTGCTGCGCGAGGCATAAAGGACGCCCCCCCCCCCCCCCCCCACCTCCCGAGAAGTTGTCTGGTCGACATGTTTGAATTGTCTGAGGGATTTCATTTCCTCGTCTCCTCGACGCCCGATATTGCAGATTAACCCCGGCAGAGACCTTTTGAACTGAAATATACCTCCTGTAGCTATTTGGTTTCTAATGACAAAAACTTACATCCATGCAAAGATTTTTTACTCATTTGGGTATTTTGAGTTAGCTTGGAGAACCACGTGGGTGTAATGTTGCACCTAATTACTGCAACAACAACAAAATAAAGTAAACTATTTGAAATTGGGAATTTAACTGTCTTAACACTATGTAAAGCACCACACTGTTGGGTTTGCATGTTTTAGTTTATGGACTGTTTCCTTTCTTCAGTTCATCCATAGGCTTTTATTTGTTCCAGTACTCCATCAAAGCTTTTTTTTATGTTTTCATCAAGCACTAATGCAGTTGTGAGCTGGGACTGTTCAGTGGTTGACTGGACGTTTTTTTTTTAAGGTCAGATTTGGTATTTTCAGCCACTCTAATGAGAGGATTTTCTGCTTTGATTTGTCTTATATGATAGCAAATTCAATATCTTTGGGTTTTCAGCACTTGTTGATTTAGACAGGGTGGACAAAATAACAGAAATACAACGCAGCACCACACACTGAAAATATTAACCTTCATAATGTAGGATTGATTGCAGGGCTGTTGTATTACACTGCATTAATTTTAGTTCGGTGTACCTAATAAACTGGCAACTGAGAAAGTCAGCTCACCGAAATAAAAAAACAAACAAAAAATCAACACTTTCATGGTTGTAAATAAACTACAGCCAGCCGCTGGTTTATTCAGATTGCTCAGATTGACACTTTTGTTGAGGTTTTCTCCCTGAGCTGTGTGTCCATGTAAACCTTCACGGTCCCTACCACTAATGAAGTGGATTTACAGTTTCCACGTGACAGCAGTGATTTGTCACACGCTCGGCCGTCGCCTCTGGGGCCTCAGGGTCATGAAAAATGCTGCAACACATCAAGGCCTGTGAAAACCTCCGACATAAGCAGTGATATATCCGTTAAAAGGTCGCCGTTACAAGGTTTCCCTCCACAGTAATGAAAGCGTTCAGCCACTGCTCTGCTGCCAGGTCTGCTTGTGAAACTGAAGTAGACTCTGCACTGATTTATTCCTTCATCACATTTGCTTTTTAACCTGTACATTAAAGTCTCATTTTGTTGTTTTGGTTTTATTTGCAGTTTCTGTTTTTTTTTTTTTCTCTAATGATGAAATGAATATTAATCAAAGATGATTTTTAAAGCACTTTTGCTCACCGGCTCTCACTTGTACATCTATATGAATATGTAAATGACTGAGATCATATTAAAATATGCTTGTATTTTTGTTACGGCTCTGAGTTTGGGGGAAAATAAAGTAAGTGAAAACTGAGCTGGAGTGAATGTTTGTCATTAAAGCAGCAGACAGACCATATATATAAATATATGGTTCATGAAATGACCAGTGAAAGTGTAGTATACTGATGTTTTATATATGGTTAATTAAAGATAATTCATAGTTTATATATTTTATTAACAGTTTGGACTATTCACGTCTTTTTAGCTGACATAAAAGTAAAAACTTGTAATATAATATAACATAATAATGATGTTATAAAAATTCTGCCTTTTAAAAATGCATTTGCAAATATATTATGCTGATGTAAACTGTTGACTACTGTCAGTTTTATTTGTACAAGGCTTCCATCTGCTGGCATGTGATGGTTAGTACACAGATCGACAACGTAGAATTACATTTAAACATAAAGAAGGATAAAACAACAATATTACACATGTTTTCAGTGCATTTTCTGCATGTCAAAATTAAATTTACACTAATTAATAGCTCTGTTATTACCTTACCTACCTACCTTATATAATATGACAGAAAGTGTATTCACTTTATTCACCAAACTTCTTTTAGTCTGGACTTGCATAGGAACTTAATGTAATGCTGCCATCTAGTGGTGATGGTAGTATTGCACACTGTGGACCTATATTGTATTTAAAGGAAGTTCAATTCATGCAGAAACAAACTGATTAACTGCTTCCTGATACATAAATGACAGTAGTAAATACAGTTAAAGTAAGTATAAATTAGATGGACATTGTGAAAAAGATTAGTTCAAGTTCAAGTGCCTTACTACCAATGGTGGAAGATGTATTTAGATCCTTTACTAAGTAGAAATACTATTATCACTCTGTGAAAATACTCCACTACAAGTAAAAGTCCTGAATTCAAAACCTTACTTAAGTAAAAGTATTTAAGTATTAAGAGTAGAAACATTAAAAAGAGCCAAAGAAAGGCGTAAGATCAGTAAAGAGTAATATACTGTGCTTTATAGGAATGCTCTTCCTGGTTAAATGACGGTTAAATGATAAATGTTCTACAAAGAGCAAAGAATTAATCTGGCTATAGCAACAGTTGCACCCAGTGACAAACAAAAAACAGAAAGGGATGATAATAATTAAAGATGACTAATGAATCATGACTTGTTTTGGGCGTACAAAGTAGGAAAAACACTTTTAAAAAGGATGAATCTGGCTCTGGATACAGTTAAAGCCCTGCAGGCTCATTTCATTACTGCCATCAGCTGGACTTTATTACACTCTACATCTGTATTAAACAATATTGCAGCCTTTAGACAGCCAGTCTAAACATATGTCACCTCCTTCTTCCTTCAACCTCTGTAACATGACTCCAGGAATCTGTCTTTAATCCTATAAGACTTCCTGGGTTCCTGGACTGAGTGGTCAGTACAACAGTATTTGTAAAGAAGTGGGTCAGGAAATTAAAGTTGAGAGAACGTAGATGGCTCCCCAACTTGCCTCTGGCTACAGGCCGTGCTGCTGAGCTCCATATTTCTGCAAAATGTAACAACCAGTCTGTATAAAATGTAGGTTAGTGGGTTGATTCTGCCCGAAACAGACTTGTGCTGAAGATTTATGCTTCCAGAAAAGAAAATAAGACAATAAAGTGGGTCACTGGAGATAAATGTGTGGATGTATACACACAGGAGTGCTTTTATTCGGTATAAAAGGAGTCCAGGTTTGTCCCGGGCTTTGAGATTAGATCCTGTAGCCTGGGGAGGAAGCAGAGGGAGAGACGGCATGTGTGCATCAGTCGGTATCGTTTGGCAGAGGAAGACAGAGACCCAGGAGGAGTTTTATCTCTGTAAGTGTAAACAGGACCGGCATTTCCTGACCAGCACAGCCTGAAACACCAAATGGTTTCATGGAGGCTGGATGTAATATTTAAAATCTTTAGTTTTCAAACCCTCGTGCAAAGATAGGGCCCTATTTATTTATTATTTCAATCTACATGCATCAAATGAATGGGAAAACTGAATATTCAATAAAAGAAAGGCACTTCTGGTTATATATAGGCCACCGATTTACATCAAACATAAACTTGTATAAATCATGTTCTCTTATTGGAGAGCTTATCCTCATTTTCTTCTTTACTTTTCCTCTTTATTTTTTTTTTAAATCTTAGTTTATATGCTGGAATTAGTTTTTCCTATTTAATTGTATTCCAGTTAATGTTTTCATCATCTATAAATTCTCCATTTGCTTTTAGATTTTAGCCCAAAATATACCTAATATTGTATGTTATCTTATATCTTATCTGTCATTGATGATACAATATGGCTTCATGTGGCAGATTTTATGTTAAGTTAAGTTATGATAAAATTAAACTTTACTTATATCCAGGAAGGAAATTAACATTACAGGAGTAATAGGGGTTGGAAAGATGAAAAAAATTAAAAGATTGGTAAATAAAAGTAATATAAATAGGTATAAAAACAATATTGCAGTTTGAAATGTATATTTATATAAAAAAATATTTTATGTATTATAACTAAAATCAAGCATACTGTAAAAATATATATAAAAATATATTTTAATGTCATTAAAATAAACATATTATGAAGAGCATATATTTACCCAAACTAGAAAGAAACAAGTACAAAGGATTTCCCTCAAAAATCAACAGTAAACACACAGTTTGTTAACCATTTCTAATTTAACTCGCGACTTTCGGTCCGTTTGTCCCTCCCAGTCTGCCGTCGGCGGCCTTATCATCCAATACCGGAAGAGAAAAGGTCCTTTTCCCCGCAGACTCCAACATGGTGAGCTGGTTTCCCTCACGATTCCTCTCTGAAATAATCACTAAACATCAGTTTTTGCTGCTGTGTTGCCGCGCACATATGTGTCCTGGTGGGACATTCCACGTCTTATCAAACGGCGGATGTGTAAATTGTTGAGCAGAAGCAGCGATTTGTGCTTTTTTATTGATGATTTAAAAAAATGATCGAACCCCCGCTTTGGTTCGTTAGCCTCACGGTGGCTATCGCTGTTAGCTTCTTAACTAAACGGAAACCCGCTGTCTGTCGAAGGAAGTGTCGCTTTTATTTTATTTGCGAACCCTTGATTTTCTTAACACATTTTTTTAAAGTATAGTTCCATATGAAAGTTAAATTAATAAGATTTAAAACATGCCTGTTAAACGTGTGCTAACGTCCGCCTGCCTAGGCCGCAGCCGGTCGGCGGTCCTCGCCGCACCACGTTGACCGAGGAACGCTCTCTTTTTTCGGGGGCCTTTTCCCACGTTGTCCGCAGTTTTAAACGGTCCCGGTGGTTGGGCCTGTTTCTGGCGGAGGTGACCGCCGGTCGTTGTTCCGGTAGTTGACCGGTCTTGTTCTCTTCTCCTTCAGGCAAGAGGACCGAAGAAGCACCTGAAGCGCGTCGCAGCGCCAAAGCACTGGATGCTTGACAAGCTCACCGGAGTGTTCGTAAGTAGCTTTTCTTCCATCTTTTCACCTGTTTTTTTAATGATGTTTGTTTGATTTTGTCTCTGCTGTCCGTAGTTTGGTCGCTTTTTATATGATGGAGGCTCATGTTAAATACTCACATGGTTTGTGATACATGAGGCCAGTTTGTGTCACATTAAGGTTAAAAAACAGCATCTCATAGGTGGATTTTGCTGTTTAGAAGGTATTTGTGCTGTTAAATGTGGAGCAAATACATATTTATGTGCTGCTCATTAAAGTTTTTAATAAGTTAAGAATAAATGCGACTTGGATAACTGGTTAATGTATGCTGATGTGCAGCAGAAGGGATGATTTTCATTTAAATTGTTGGAAATAACTTCAGCACAGAGCACAGTATTAAACTCAGGGTTGTCCAGTTATCACCAGGGAGATGCAGAAACTGGGGTTATGTTTAATTTATTATAGAACATCTGCCTCAATTGACACATTTGAACATGCTGACCAAACAAAAACAGATCTTCCCCAGTCAGAAATTAACTTTAATGCATTTTTTTCTGCTACATGTCACTGTGGCAATGCAACTTCAGTAAAAACTACTTAATTGATATTCATATGTGCATCTGTCTGACTAGAAAGAGCAGAAATAACTCTGCCTTTTGAAATTATGGAATATTTTACATTTAAAACTCTAATTAGAAGTTATTTGGATTTAATAACTTTTACATGTGAGTATGGGTCGTTGTTATAGCATTTACATGCTTGAAGAGATGAAGATTAGGACTGATATGTTAACATGTGAATAGCTGTTTTCTCTCAAGCTCTCGTCAGTAAGAGACGATGCATAGCCGTCCCTCAAAATGATAATAGGATTTTTTGGTTGTTTTCAGGCTCCTCGTCCTTCCACCGGTCCCCACAAGCTGAGGGAGTGCCTGCCCCTCATCATCTTCCTGAGGAACCGCCTCAAGTATGCCCTGACTGGGGATGAGGTGAAGAAGATCTGCATGCAGAGGTTCATCAAGATCGACGGCAAGGTCCGCACCGACATCACCTACCCTGCTGGATTCATGGGTGAGTCGACTTGTTAGACATTTTCAGAGCTTTCACTGCGGCTCAAATCGATTGTAGGATCTGTCTTTTCAATGTTTCTTCCACAAATTCTGCAGAATGGTTGGTTTAGTTTTTGTTGTTTGTATATGAATGTGTATATCGTCTGGATGTGTAGGATTTGAGTTGTACAGCGAGGCTTCTGTCGGTCACTAGAAGGCAGAAGGAGCAATGATGAATATGCGGTTTTGATCAGCAATGAGCTGAAACTACACAACCATTCCTCTAAGAAGTTCTGAGCTCCAACTACAACACTTAAATATCTCTAACTCATTATCAGATCTTGTTAGAGGCAAATAAAAAATGTCTCCCAGTCAGGGTGGCCGGCGTGGAAACGGGAGCACAGTTGCTTTATTAAGTTGCTTTTAATTTGACTAAATTTGATACTTTTATTCCCCTTCACTCTTTCTTTGAGGGAAGTGGCTTGTCAGAGTTTGAAAACCATAATTTGTCAGTTTTTTTAAACTCTGAGGGATGTCAGCTGTCACTTCAGCTGATTCTCTTCAAGAACAAGTTGAGTCTTCTTTATTAAATGTCTGTTTCATCAGTCTTGGTTGTCAGATCTGACACTTCTCTAGTTGATTGTCTGTCTGGAAGGTCAAGCTTTTACACATGTAGTCACTTCAGATTTGTGATTGAATTTGTCAATGGAGAAAATGCCATATTGGACAAGGCTGGGATGGATTGCAGCCAGTCATTTTCTAGATTTGTCGAGGTGAGATATTGACGGGACAGAGTTTGATTCAAATGTAAATGTCTTTTAATGGGATGAAGGCATTTGGTGGAGGACTAATGATTATTGGACACCACAGAGCCGATGGGGCAATGTGAGCTTGTCACTTGGTTAGATTAGAAATTGGGAGACAACAAAAGGAAATTATCTGTCAAGCCGTTTCAATCATCGGTGCTGTCACTTACAAATCTGAGGTTTTTTACATTCCTGCTGACAGAAATGTGGATTTTTTGCTTCACCAGGTTGAATACAGGCAGACAGAGCATCTTTTTTCATCTCAACATTTCATCGGCTTGATCTTATATTTAATCAATTTGTCAACATATTTTTCAACAATGGGAACAAAATGAGTATATCAGACGGCTAGCAGGGCCGTCAACAGGAGGAGTAAATGGTTTTTGTTTTCAGTCCGGCTCTTTCAGACCTGTCACCCGGTCAGTTTGCTTTCCACCTTGACGCTGGCCAGCAGCCTCATAGAGGTGTGGCGTTTTTAATTTCCAAATCCAAGGGACGCCTTCGCAGCATGATGACCCTGGCCTATTTATATACATACACAGCAAACACTCAGCCTACTCTTTTAAATGACTTCAAATTAATTTGAAGTACTTTATTAATGCTGATTTATTCTAAAATTAAATTTAGACTAAATTGACAGTGTTTCAGGTAACTTCATTTAATAAACTGGCATTTTTGAAGAAAGTGTTTCCACTGTATTTCATTAGATTGTGCAGACATTTTCATACTACTTGCATACTTTGAGCTTGGGCGTTCAGTGGTTCATGGCACTCGGATGAAACTTGAACCAAAAGGGACACTGTCAATACTGCGTGTGTCCACATTTGGCTGTACATCTAATCTAAGTGCCATGAAAGATCTTGAACTCCCATCTGGTCTGTTGAAGTCACTGAAGGAGTCTGGTGCCTGAACCTGAGGAGAGCGTCCTGTAAAATGTGACATGACGAATTTGGCTTTCAGTGCTCTGAAAGCTGTAAAATAAGGCAGGTAGTAGTGTGGGTTAAATTTGCATCTTGAGACAGTGAAGGCTTGAATAAATGGACAGTTTTTGTGACGGGATCTTAGTTCAATCATAACATACTGTCACATTTTGGACTTAAAACTGTGGGTAGGTGTTAATGGTTTAAATTTGGCAAGAACAAGATGGAGTAAAAGCATCACCTCATGAATAAGGAACTATATTAATCCTGCTGGGTATAATTTCAGTAACACTAATAGTGTTTGTGGTTTTGGCAACAAATAAAGTGATCATTAAGAAGAAAGATGTGGTTGCTTGGCTGTATTTCCAGTGTTTTTATTGGCAGACTAGGACTCAAATTCATGCTTTTCTTTGACATTTGGCTGATTTCTGTTCAATCAGAAGTCCTCCAGTTTAAGTACCACTTATACATTAAAAAGGAACATGATTTGTGAAGACTGTTTACTGTTTGTTTACCCAGATGTGATCAGCATTGAGAAGACCGGTGAGCATTTCCGTCTGATCTACGATGTGAAGGGACGTTTCACCGTCCACCGCATCACTGCTGAGGAGGCCAAGGTGAGAAACGGGGGTGGGGGTACATGACTCTAAGTCTAACTTTCTTATACTGGCTGAGTTTTGATTTTTTTTTTTTCCTTTTTTTTGCCGATTCTTTGCTGATTTAACGGGTGTAATCGGCGTGTGAGATGGGCTTTAAGGATTTGGCTTTTGCCTTTTGCCAGATTTAAAGATCAGTGGTGGCAGCTGATGGTGTTTCAAACTGGTTTAATCCCAAAAACCTTGGTCAAATCTGGTTAAAATCCTCTGCTGTGAGAAGAATTACAACAGCAGAGTCTGACTAACATCTACATGAAAGACTCAGATTGCTAGTTTACATCTGAAACACATGGATAATGTAGTCAGATGTTCTACGAAATTTGATTCCTATCTAAATAGGACGGTCCGTCGTTTTATATCTATTTGTGTGCAGCCATGCAGTTTTATTCTGTTTCTTGTACTTTTTCCTAACCACTCTCCTCTTCCTCTGCAGTACAAGCTGTGCAAGGTGAAGAAGCTCCTCGTTGGCACCAAGGGAATCCCCCACCTGGTGACCCACGACGCCCGCACCATCCGCTACCCCGACCCCCTTATCAAGGTCAACGACACGATCCGCATCGACCTGGACACCGGCAAGATTACAGATTTCATCAAGTTTGATACTGGTAGGTTCCTGGAGCTGCAGATCCTTCAAGATGAAGAGCTGGATTTTTATGTACATTGATGCTTTTTTATCGAAGAAAAAATTTCCGTGACGTGATTTTTTCACCTTGTGCTCCCTCCAGGTAACCTCTGCATGGTGACTGGCGGTGCTAACTTGGGGCGTATTGGTGTGATCACCAACAGGGAGCGTCACCCTGGCTCTTTCGACGTGGTGCACGTCAAGGATAGCACAGGCAACAGCTTCGCTACCAGGCTCTCCAACATCTTTGTCATTGGCAAGGTGAGGACGTGTAGAAATGTTTTGACCACCGCCTGTTATTGTCCCTGACGAGCCGTCTGTGTTTACTACTGCATTAAGAACTAAAACCTGAGCAGAAACGCTTACAGAAGATGTGTCGGGATTGGTTTTAAAGTTCCATGATAGCTACAAAGGCAAATTCACCCTAAAAAAATTAGTTGTCTCAGTTGAGTCTGAATTCAGATGATTTTGGAGCAATGATGACATTTTTGGTTTTGATCAGCAATGAAATTACACAACCAATTCCTCTAAGAAGTTCTGAGCTCCTTGAAAAAGTTAAACTAAACATCTTCATTTTTCTTTCAAGCACATGTTGACTTCTAAAGATTCAAAACCTCTGATGTTGTGCAAGTTAATTGAACACGAAGTAGCTTTAATATAACATTAGTGTTATATTAGTGTTTCATATATGGACCCCTTAGAAATAAAGTAAATGGGGAAAAATAAAAGCTGACTGCTTCAACCCATGAATCTTAATTTCATAATAAATACTGACCATGCTGTGAGAGTTTTGTTTGCACTAGAAATAATGACAAAATAAGTAGACTACAAAATGCCAACTTACATAGTAAAATATGCCATGATAAACAGTGTTGGACGTGGTTCTTGGGGCCGACAGATGTGACACAGAGCAGGTGCTCCTGATCCACGGGACGGCACCCAATGTCCACAAGAAAGGCAATGAATTGCCAAAACAAAATCAAGGCACACAGTTTCAACTAGAGAAGTAAAAATACCTTTTTTATAAAGGCTACACGCTTAATGACAGACAAATGAATAGAAACAAAAATAAGTGAGTTGCAGATGATCTGTCCTGCGCTCTGTATTGTCCCAAGTTTTGTCCCTATTATCGACACATCTGCGCAAGTCCTAGTTGTTTTTGTTTTTTTAATTTCTGCTGACCTTGGTGAAGAGTCACAGCTCTCACAAAGATATTAATCAACTTACTGTGTAAAAAACTTTATGAATTGTGCTGTCCCATCAAATCAAACACATTTAGTGATCACGCAGACCTGGTAGTAAAACTGAGCTCACTTCTCTCTGCTGCCTGACATTTATTTGGCCGCTGACGTGACCGAAGCTGTCAGCAGCACAGTCGTCTTTCTGCTGCGTGACATTTATCCGACGGCCTCGACCCCGCGCTTTTCTTCACCTCCGCTGAAGTGCCGGCCGTCAGATAAATGTTAGCACAATTAAGCGTTGAGCTTCTCTGTTTTATTTTACTACTGTTTAACTGGCTGCATTTTTCTCTTGGCCGCAAGACAACTTAAAGCTTTGATTAGCAGTACATTTTCAGATTTGTGCTTTTTATTTATGCCTAAAATGAAAATATTCTCAGTAGTTGCTGATTAATTTTCTGCATTTGATTGTCACCAGTTCAGATTTGAATAAGCTCTTTATCTAATAGTCAAGTCTTTGAAGTCTCTAAAAAAATGTATACATAAGGAAGAAATCCCACAGTTGAGTGATGGTTGGTTGTGGATCATTAACTAGTTAATCCTGCCTGGACTTAAATGTAGAATCTTTCAGTATGTTGAGAAGGAAACCACAAAATAAGACTTGGTAGCACCATGTCTCAGATTCCACCTGTTTGCCACCTGCATAAACTGTTCCCCTTTGATCAGCTTTAACTAACACCCCCCCCCCCCCCCATTGTCTGTGTCTCCAGGGCAACAAGCCGTGGGTGTCCCTGCCCAGAGGAAAGGGAATCCGTCTGACCATCGCCGAGGAGAGAGACAAGAGGCTGGCCGCCAAACAGGGCAGCAGCTAAAGTGGCCACACAGACAGTCTGGTTTTCAAATAAACTGTTATTTACAAAACACAACTTGTTTTTAGTGTTTTTCTTCATGAGTCGGTAACGAGGCTTTCTGCTCTAAGAGCTGGTAGTGTGTTGGTCCCCCAGGGTACCTGAGAGTCCTGGAGACCCTTTTCAGGACAGGAAGTCTGAAACTGATATTTTAAAAGATTTTAAAAATTACATTAAGAGACAGAAATCAAAATATCCTCTTGTTTCATATTGTGATCCTTGATTTCAAATGTTTTCTTTCTAAAACAATGTTTTGCATCAACGATTGGTGTGTACACTGGTGTAAACTTTCACGTTTACTCATCTTAAACTCACTGAAGGTGGCTTATGCAGTAAGCCTAAATTTGGTGATTTTTGTCCTCAATGATCCTAGAAGTGAATGAAACATTTCTAACCTTTCTACCAAATGCACATAATTCATTAAAAATCTGAATTTCAGTTTTTGCCTCTCTTGGTCAATTAAAGCAGGAAATAGACTTATTTTTCACTAAACATAAAGTAAAGGGATTTCTTAACGGAACAAAGGTCATTTTGGATTCATCCTAAATGTGAATTGTGGATTCACGAAAAGGTGAAACCGAAAGCAGCAGACATTTTGAGTTGACATAACAGGAAAAGTCCAGGTGGAAATGAAGATTTCACTACTGAAATGCATTAAAAACAAATATTAACACCTTTAGTAAAAAGCAAGTTAATGTTTTATGTGAACTGTTCCTTTAATCCCTCTGCGTGTGATCTCTGGCTGATAACGGAAACTTAACCTGCAGCTAAACCTCTGCTCTTCTAACCAACGATCCCTCCATCTTTCACCTGGAGGCCGCCCGTCCTCCCTCCCTCCTGTCTAATCCCTCCATCCTCTTTCCATCCCATCTGTTTGTTCCCCTACTTTTTTTTTCCATTTCTGTCCTGCCTACCTCCATCTCTGTCTCTCTTTTTCTGACCTTTCCCTCAGTTTGCTTCATTCCTTCATCTTTCCTACCTTCCTAATTTTTCCTAAATCCCTCAGTACTTCATGCCCGTTCCTTCCTTCCTTCCTCAAATTGATTCCTACCATCCTTCCCTAAACATCCCCTCCTTCGGTCAATCCTTCCTACCTCTCCCTTTACTCTTAGTTCATCCTAGCTCAGTTTCATCTGTCTTTCTCCCTCCATCCTTCTTTGCATCTATCCCTTCATGATTTTTCTCCCTTCCTCTTTTCTTAGATCCCTCCTTCCTTCAGCCTTCCTCACTTCTGTCCTTTTCTACATAGTTTTAATCTTTTCTCTCTATTGCCTTTTTTATATTTTTCCCTCCTGTCAGTTCTTCCTACCTCTTCCTTTATTTCTATCTCATTCTTTCCTTTCTCCCTCCATCCTTTTTTGCATCTATCCCTCATGATTTTTCTCCCTTCCTCTTTTCCTACAACCCTCCTCCCTTCAAACCTTCCCCATCTCTTTCCTTCCCTACATTCAGTCCTTCCCCAATAGTCTATTCCCTCCCATCTTCCATCCTTCCCTCTGTCCTTCTTTGCATCAATCCCCACCTAATCTTCCCTGCCCTCCCTCCCGTTTTCTCTCCCTTCTTCTGTAAGTAGTCGCCATCTCTCTCCCTTCCTCCCCTTCCTGCCCATCATCCTCCTCTCCCTCCTTCCTCTCATCCCCCTGTCTCTCTGTGTTCTGACTTCAGTACCCGTCCATATGGTGACTGCTGGGATGCAGCCTGCTCTGCGCTGCAGAAACCTGGCCTGGCACACACCACCTCAGTGTGTGTGTGTGTGTGTGTGTGTGTGTGTGTGTGTGACGTATGCTGTTTCTGGCCCTCAGATTCACCGCAGACTGTGTTTCTTGATGTAAAAGAGCAAGACATCACTGCTGCCCTTTTCCCCCGTGACTTCCATCTCCAACCCCACCTCCCCAACGCAGTGATTCATACGGTAACAACACACACAGCGGGAACGTGTGTGTCGGCGTTTGTAGAGGGGCATGGCTCGCTCCCATGACCGGCTGCTCTCTGACACTCTGTACAGTACAGTAATCCATCATTTTTGGCAGGGAGAAGTAAGGACAGTGTGTGAGGACAGTGAATCTGGTGTATTCTGTGGTAGAAGAAAGAGATCCTGAGGTGAAAGTACTTTTACCACACTGGGAAAATACTTTAAGTATCATCAGCAAAATGTACTTAAAGTATCAAAAGAAAAGGCACCTATTGTGCAGTAAAATACTATTAAATATGATGTTAATGTTTGGGTTAATATTACTTCTGCATTAATGTGTGTGATGCATTTTACTGCTGTAGCTGTTTAAGATTGTGTTGATTTTAACTACTTCATATTCTGTTGGGTAGTTTAATCTGCATTTTCCGGCTGATCCAAAAGGGTTTTGAGTAGTTTATTAAGTTTAAGAAGAAGGAGGATTTTCTCAGCCCATTAAGGAACACTTAAAGCAAAACTATGTAACTCTTTTACCTTAAAATAACAGCTTCAAAATCGTTTTAATGGTACACTGACTTACAATAAGGAGAATGGCGCCTCTTTCATGGCCCACTTCATGTCTGGGACGCCTGTTCTTGCACTGTGTAAATTGGGTGGCACGCGCAGGATCTCCCAGGAGTGCATAATGCTTTACGTCACAACAGTTAAACGAAAAGTAGAGTCTTTGCAGCTCAGTAGAGGACATGTTAACCTTTCTTCTTTGTCCCGGCCTTGTGGCGAAGTCTCTTCCCCTTTGAACAGTGTTTCTGTCCCGTTACAACAGTGCAGCCGCTAAGGAATCAACAGATTTAAATCCGCCAGCGTCCTTTGATTACCACACGTGGCAGCAGAGGCTGTTGCTGCTGCTAAGAAAAAGATATATGGTGTTGCTTTAATCCTTCAGTGTATCAGAAAAATAATACTTAGAAATTGTCCTGAGCAGGGCGCTGTAGAGAAAGACCATGTTATGTTGTTTTCTACATCAAAAGAGGGTTTCCTGAAGGCCAGTATTTAATCTAACATCATATCGTAGTTAACAACTACAGCATTTAACATTGAGCATTACTGTATCTCTACATTGTTAGGGTTAATTAATTAACCTTAATTAATCACAGATTTGATACACCACCCGGAGAGCACGCTGAGGGACGCAAATCAAACACACCCGAGATGTTGCATGATCCAACAGGTGCACGCCAGGTCTGGCTGACATGTTAGAGGTGGATCCACCAAAGGACGTCTGCAGACATGTGAGTACGACAACACACTCGCTGTGACGGATGTGACTCACTGCATCTTTCTTTGTTAAATCTAATTCTAATTATCTCTTTTATGATTAATGACCAGGTGTATGCACAGGCTGCAAAGTGCCTCCTATTGAATATATATATATATATATATATATATATATATATATATATAGCAATTTATTTTTTAGCCATCATATAACGCCCTACCCCAATTACAAATGTTATGTTGTGAGTTTAGCATGTTAACTTCGACAGTTGGCAGGATAACATGAGATACAGACTAAAGTAACAGAGATTAAAGGATCCCGTTTTGTTACAATTTAGGTTTTATTTTGTAGTTTTGGCGCTTGTTTCTATCAGTAATAATAAAATTGTACACACCAAATGAATAGATCTAAGATCTGGGAATTCTTCAAATTACTTAAAGTCTGACAGAAAGAAAGGGAGAAAATGAAGGAAAACACTATAATACAAACCTTTAATTGTAAACATCCATCATAGTTCAACTTTGACCTACTGTACTTGCCGTAGTAGAGCACAGTTTTCTTGTGCATTGAGCAATTATTAGGGACATATTGAGTGCGCTTGCTTTCAGTTCCCGTTGTACTGCACTAGTTTTGTGCTTTAATGATTTATAACTGTTTAAGAGGATCTGAGGTGCGATCAAAGCATTTGAATCGTGATGAACTTTGACCTTGACATGACTGGAGGCTGCAGTGTAAACAGATCTGTGTGTGAGGTAATGCAACCAAATGAAACGGCGGATTTTAAATACTATCAGGGTTTGTGGTTTGCAAACAAATCAAAAGTGGCAGCGTTTGTCCCCGTTTTTATTGGACTGGGACCAGTTGTTGTAAACAAATAAAGTGTAGGCTTGCACACACACACACACACACAGACACACACACACACACAGACACAATTGCACAAACACAGTCTTTGAACATTTGAAATATGAGACTCGCCAGACGCATGCTTTGCTCTGGTCCTGCTCTGCATCCCCTTGTGAGAAGAGCAACAATCGCATTTGATTCACACGTACACACACACACACACACACACACACACACACACACACACACACACACATTGCACAATCACACAGAGGCTTTGAAGTGCATTTGGCTGGATGGTGAGAAAAGCAAAAAGAAATGTGAGCTGCAGAGGAAATATAGAAAAAACATCCACTCAAAGAGCAGAAAAGTAATATGTTGAATTATTTCACAGAAGATGAAACACAGAGCAGGAAGACGGACATTAAAACTGAGAAAACAACGGGCATTTGATCACTACAAATACAATCGACTTGATGCATTCATCGTGCACCATCCTGCAACACTTTGTTTGTCCTTTGAATTTTTCTTCCATCAGAGCCAAATATAACATATATATGAATATTTAAATATAAATGATATATGGCCAATATATGCTTCAGTAAAACAAAGTCATACTTACATTTAAAAGCACTGCGAGCTGAGTTAAATGTATTGTTTAGGCCCCTAAAACTGTTACTTTATGAAGTTAAGCTACAGCTCCTGATGCTTCCTGGTGATTACATTGATTGCTTGTGAGTGGTTGGTATTATTTGAAGGATTTTCAGAGGCCTGAAAACGTAAAAGTATCCTGTATTTTACAAGGGAGAAAAAAGCCAATCAGAGATTGGTCAGATGATAAATATTTTTAGTATTATTTTAATCATCTTTGGGGGAGTCACGACCCCCCGAGGTTGGTAACCACTGAAACAAAGCGCTCATCACCTGTTTGAGCCACTTTGGATTAGAGCATCAGCCCAACACCAAACCAATCCTACTGATAAAAGAGGGACAATGGACTGTTTTATGTAGAGTGAAGACTGCAAAAAGATAATGATAATAATAATAATAATTATAATGATAATAAAAGTGAGACAGAGAGAAGAAGGGAGGCGAGGTGGACAATAATGGAGGTAAATTTTGAGCGTGCTCCTTATGCAGAGTACAGAAAAGTGGGCTGAGCTGCTAAAACAATGAACTCAGTCATCTGAGGAGGGGGAGGAGGAGCGGGGGGGGCGTTGGAGTGGGTGAGGACAGCTGTTTCTAATCAATCGCTTCCATGTGATTGACTGCCTGACTGACTGCCGGCTGATTGGCTCGCCGACAGTCGAGGTCGCGGTGGCCGAGGAGGCGGGCCAGTCGTAACCTGGTGCGGTTGGTCTGACGACCCGGCCGTCACCTTAATCGCCAATTGAGTGACACGTTCGGTTGCCACGGCAACTGATTGGCTGAGTGATTTACAACAACACTGATGTGGAGGAGCGCCGTGGTAACCGTACGGGGATGATGTAATGTGGCCGCTCCCTTCCGCCTCTTCTCTGCTTTCTCCAGCCCTCTCGCACACAGCAGTTTGTATCAACATTCATGCTGCCGTGCACACACACACACACACACACACACACACACACACACACACATAAACACACACACACACACAATCCCTCTCTTCTGTCTCTCATAAGTTTCTCATGTTGATGTTTTCAATTGTGTCAATAAAAGGCCGTTTATGTTGAAATTCCTTTGCGTTCTCGCTCTCCATCCCCCTCTCCATAAGACAGACACAGACTGCATGAACAAAAACATTTAGGTAGGCCAAGTTCACGTCTGGGAGGGGTTTCTAAAGGGGGCCCAGGGGGCGCTCTGAGGACCAGATGTGCTTTTCTTTGGTGGGGGGGGGGAAGAAGGGAGGAGGGGTACGCTCACGAGCCTCGGGGAGCAGGAACGGGTGATTTTTCACGAGGCTCCGGAGAAAGTGGAGAGTCCTGGAAAGTGTTTGCAGCGAAGTGCGCCGGGACGTCAGCTCGGGCTGCAGGAGGAGACCTGTGCAGCTGGGAGGCTTCACTGTGAAATAGTCGAGTATGTTCTTTGGCCGACAGAGGAACGGGAGGTGGTTGTCACAAAGTGATTAAAAGGATGAAACTGAAATAAACTATAGTGAGGTTTTAAGTTCTTTGACAAAATACTCTCACTTTTACAGACTATTCTCAATATTTGATAGATTATACCCACAATAGGTGGATAATATGGGGGTTGCACGACTAACAAGAAAAATATTTTTTCCCTCCAATCTTTGTAGTCTTCCTCCTTCCTCCTCAGGAAGAGAAAAATCACTCTGAAAAACAGCTCACATGGCACGTTGAAGTTTTATTCGAATAAACAAGAAAAAGGATGCAGAATGGCTGATTCAGCGGACTTTGAGTGTCCCTTAGATCCATGTTACAAACAACCAACAGTGAGAAAGGTCAAAGGTCAGAGCTGTTCAAAACTAAAACACAAAGAGACAGAAGATCGAGCAGATATTGTTTGCAGCGGGTGGTTCGATTGCTAATCGATATCCGGTGTATTGTTCTTAAGACACAAAAAGGTGCACTCCACCTGGCAGCCAGTCAGTACCTTCGTCTTGACATGTAGACAATTTAGGGTCAATATGAGTCAATATGATGCATCCTTTCTGCAGGTTTTCAATGAAATCTATACAACCCAAACCTAACCAAACCATGGCGGTGACAGGTCAGAACATATTCATTTTCATAATGTTTGTTTTTTGAAGGCTCTGAGAAAGGATGATGCCTTAATTAAGTGTGATTAATGTTAGATAATTAATATGTTATGCATGGCCACAGAAACATTAGTTTGTGGGTAAAAGGTCTTCAAAACACCAGCGGGAGTTATATATCAAAACAATTATTACATTAATTAAAGATTACTTACAGATTAAGTATTAGACTCTTCACATCTCATTTTGGAAATTAAACTCTTAATTCATGCGTCATTTCTCCTGAGAGGAGGTGAACGGAGGACAAATTATAATATTGAGATTTACAGCAGAGGATGTGAGCAGCTGGCTTTGGGAAAACAGTTGTGGAGCAAGAGGAATGAAACAGCTCCGGAGAGGGAGGATGGAGCTCTTCTCCGCCCTTCCCCTCCTCCGGGTCCAGGGGGCCACGTCATCGGGCCCCAGAGGCTCCTGCAGGGATCCTCCGACCGCGGCTGTTTGTGTTACTTTTCTTCCCCCGTGCACTTGTTGTCACTTTGTGGGGAGGAAAAAGAATCCATGCAAAGAAGTTGGTCTTGTCGGTTGACCAGAGAGACTTGGCTCCGAGCGGGGACGCGTTCAGGGGCTGCGGAAAAAACGCAGGAAAACAGAAACCGTCCTTTTAAAAGTGCCAGAGAGGTGCAGTGTAATCTAATCATAATCTTGTGACCGTGTTATGTAATGTATCTGATGAGTAACAGTGGTCCTTCTGAACTTTAGGCACACTCGTGGGAAACTCAAGTCATTAACTAAATGACTGGCTTGTTATCTGCTTATGCAGGACTGTAGGAGAAGGCTCTGGCCTCCAGCCTTGAACCTGTTTTGTTTTTGTTTTAATCTTAAATTTTAAATGCTCCACTTTTAGTATTGATACTGGTATTTTAACCAGCCAGCGCCTGCAGATTTCAGAGGATCATACATATTCAGCCTGCAACTTTCTGGTCTGTTGAAAATCTGTTGTGTTGTGTACTTAACGCACCAAATTAGATTTGTATTTGATTTTCAACCCAAAAGAGAAGTTCAATATCAGTTTTCTGTATTCTTCCCTGCACTGGGTCCTATTTTCTGCGTGATATCGACCACTGTTGGTCTAACGCTGGATACTAACCGTCTCCTTGCAAAGTGAAAGTGGTCTTGGCCTCGGATCAGCTGTAGTTGCAGCGAGCCAAATTTGCTTCCACGTGTCCCTCCAGACTCTTGAGAACCATTTATCTATAGTGTGTGATAAAGAGGCATCAGTAAACTCTGACAGCAAACAAGCATAATAGCTCGAAAGACAAGCAGGAGCAATTTGGGAAGATGGATTCACAGAGTGGATTTTATTCCATCAACAACGGGGAGTCCTGCAGGATAAATAAGCAGAAAAATGATCTTGAAACAAAAGGAAAATTATAAAAATCATACAAAATATGCAGAGGATTGGAGGTACAGTACATCATAAAGTTAACCCTCGTTAGTTATAGTAATATGTAGGCTTGAAAGTCAAATTAAAGTTTCAGTTTAATAGAAAAAGAAGTAGAAAACATGGCTGTGCTTGCTTTTCTTGTGTGGGTGATACTGTAGGTAGAGGTCCTGAGATGTGATCAGGCAGGTGAACGTGTTCCTGTGCAGAAACGATGTTAGACATAGTTCATTTCAGGCATGAGTTTGGTCTGGACTAAGATGTGGACCAGTCTTAGGAGTGTGCTACGTGTTCAAGCACCGTCGCCTCCATCTGGAAACATGAGTGGAGGCCTGGACCTGAGTTCAGTTTATAGCAAGAGGGAGAAAGATGGAGGGAGGGAGGGAGAGACGAGAGCGCTCCATGTTGTCTCTGTCCCCTGGTTCTTCTTCTTCCTCATTCGCAGACGCCGCTGCTTAAATCGACCTCGTTTTTACGCCTCTGCTGACATGTTTGATGGCGTTTTAAAGCTTTTTTTCCGCAGTTCGACCACGCTTTATCTGGATGTGTGGGTCCTAGCTGTTGTTACATAAGCCAGAATATGACAAAAAAAAAAAACACGACAGCATCAAAACATACATTTAAAAAACTGTTGATTAATCAATAATAGGAATAAGTTGGCCAAAAGTATGTGGACACCCAGGTGTGACTCTTCTGTGAAGACTTTCTTACCAGATATTGGAACACCCCCCAGACCACAGGCACACAGAAGTATTTGGACAAGGCCAACGCTCCTGAAGGAGAGTTGATCCACCATCCCCGATCTTACTTTCCATGCTTCCTCCTCTTCACCTCCTCATCTTTCTTCTTCTCCCCCTCTCCCTCCTCCAGCTCTCTCCTCCTCCTCCTCCTCCTCCTCCTCCTCTTCCTCCTCCAGACAGGTTTCCTCCTCGGGAAACACCAGACTGTTGCGCCCTGTGTCGTCGTCAAGCCGCAGAGAGGACGACCTGATGTTGGGCCCTGCAGCTTCAAAATAAAAGCACGCATAGAGGACGAACTATCCAAGCTGTCCAGAGCAACACAATTACTCAATCTAGTCACCAAAAACAGTTTGAAATAATGCAGTCTTCAAGATTAAAGATGAAACTAAGTCATGACAGTGATAAGTTCACTTATTTTTCCAGAGGTGAGTGAATACATTTAAAATAAATCTTCAAAACTTACTTTTTTTTAAACAGATAAACCATTTTCTAAATTACTATTTTATTATAGGCTGTATTATAAGGACCATGCAGTTATAATATCATGAAGTTTCACTCTAGCCTTACATAGTCTATATAGTGATATGTCATTGTGTATATGCATATATCCTCAAATCCACTCGCACTGTTTGGATTTTTTTTGGGGACTAGAAGGAAAAAAAAACATAAAATCTTCGCTTTGGCTTTGAATTTGAAAGTGTAAAGCGGATGTGTTGTGCGTTACACCCCGGCTGTGTTGACAGCAGTCCTCCCAGCAGCTGAGTCTCTCCTCTCCACCGAGGGGAAAAAAAAAAAAAAAAAAGAGAAAAGCTCACTCGCAGTCAAAAAAACAATGAGGGCGCACGACGCGCAACTCGCTCCAAGCGTCTCCAGCAGCAGCGGAGTTTCTCCTCCCGCAGGAGCCGGAGCATGCGTCCGTGCGCCACCCGCAGGGAGAAGGACCACAGGAATATAACTTGACCGTGTGCGGAGTTTGTTATTTATTAATTTTTTTTTTTTTCAGGAGGGGGAAGACATCATGCCTTTTTGCAAGCGGACGATACTTCCGAAAGATGTGTGCAAGCCGGACGGCGGCGGGCTGCGGGCGGCGCGTCCGCGGCCGCGGGCGGAGGTTTTCGGGGACCTGGCGGACGTGCGCGGCTTCACCCTGTGCTCGGTGCTCCGCCAGCTCTCGGATCTGTCCCGGCACTCGGTGAGCATCCTGGAGGAGCTGGAGGGCGAGCTGGTGTCCGTGTGCCGCCGCTCCGGCGCGCTGGAGGGCAGAGCGGTCCGGCTGCAGAGGCGCGTCGCCGAGCTGCTCAGCAAGCCTCCGCCGAGAAGTAAGAGGGGATTAATAAACTGTGCAACACACACGCACACACACACACACACACACACACACACACTCCTGGAGTCACTTTACACACGCTCGCAGTCGCAGGGGGAGAGGTGCAGCAGCTCTCTGACTCTGGAGTCGGGCCGGTGGTGTCAAACTTTGGCACATCAGCCCAAATTCACGCGTTTCTGGAGAGATTTCTGCCTTTTTTTTATTTTTATTTTTATTTTTTCACGATTAGAGTCTCGCTCATGACTCACTGTGCCTGCAAACAGCGAGCGGTCATCGCTGCGCTCTGCACGGCCCATCTTGAGATTTACCTCGGGTGTGAGTGAGCGAGAGGTTTATTATTGGAGGGGTTGTTATCGTCAGCTGGCAGAGAGAGAGAGAGAGAGAGAGAGAGAGAGAGAGAGAGAGAGAGAGAGAGAGAGAGGAGTCCTGCGTTCAGTCGCTGCAGGAAATATTAAAGAGTTTCACACACAGACACTGGAAGTGATCCGGAAAAAGTGACTGACTGAATTCTGCTGGGAAAAGAGGGGATTTTGTGTAAAACCTGCATTAATTGCCAATATGTGACGCTCAAAGTGGTGGAGGCCATGTGTGCAAGTCAGTGAGAGATGTGAGAGTGATGCCGGATGAGTTGTTGTGTGTAATTAGTTCTGCAGTTGTAATCACCTCTTTTCCTCACCCTAACATCTTTAGTTTCTGGGACAGTGGCTCTGGCTCTGGGGTGTGCAGGTTTACCAGATGCTCCTGAAGGCAGCACATTGTGGGTGTGGAGAGAGGAATGTGAACTGGGTGTCATGCATGTTTTAGAGTTTTGTCCCTCTAACCTGTCACTTTATCCCCCCCGCCTCCTCGGCTCTGACTCTGGATTCATGGTGGAGTTGCAGCAGGTCAAAGCATCTGAGCTGGGATTCGCCCCCCCCCACCTCCGCCCAAAAGTGTGTTTTGCTTGTTGTTTGTCCATCTGGATGTTTGAATGAAGTTTGTGCAGAGTTGGACACTTGAAGGATGATTTCACATTTATCCGCTGAAGGAGGAAAGTTTCTCACCTGTCAGCTGATATTGTGACATTCACAAAATGAACAGTAATTGCAAAACTATATCAGACACAAATTACTATTCAAAGCACAGATTTTTTAAATGTCTTAAAACATGTCAGGGGAAGATCTTTAAGTTTGAAAACTTTCCGCTGACTTTTAAGAGTAATTTTGAGGAAGATGTCCTATTTTGGGGAAACGAATGCCTGTTAAGACATCTAAGAGAAACCGGCTTTTTGTTTGAATAGAGGCATTTTAATGTTTGCACACATCCTGCAGTGTGCCTTGGGTCGTTGTTGAAGGAGAACATATTCCACCCAGGCAATCAGCCCTTCACGAGATGGAATAAGCAACAAACATTTAGAGTTGCAACTGTGTTGTCTGTTGTTCTTCAGTCAGGAAATTCTCATGAAATCATTTGAAATGTTCAGATTTTCACGAGCCATTTTTAATGTTTTCAGCCTTACTGCATGTTCAGCTGCATTTTTCCGTCTCAGAGTTTTCAAGGCTTTTTTTCTGGAGAAACTTGTGGTCTTACTGAATGAGCGGTTGGTTTCAGACCTGTGGCTTTCTGTGGACAGTCCACCATGTAGGTGACAGCCAGAGTCATTGCTTCAAGCTTTCAAGGAGTCATTAAACGCCTCACAGTAATAATCAATAATCTAAAATGACCCTGTGATACATTATATCAGCTTACAACACAAGTCAATACTGTTCCAGTGCATCAAGACCACAGCACAACTAAGCGATGCTTCTTTAATGCCGCTGTAGCTCATTTTAACGTCAGGGTGACCAGGACACATCTACCTCTACCTGACAACAGTTCCCATGCAGCCCAGATGCATGGTGGGAGATTTGCACCATGGCTGCCAACCTGTTTTACTCTGCAAAATGTGTGTGTGTGTGTGTGAGAGAGAGTGTGAGCACGTACAGTATGATCAGAGAAAGTCCCTCTAAACACAGACCAGATGTAGAGCTGGAGAGATAAAACGAAAGTCGAAGCCTTTTCGTTTTGCTTTACCGAGAGGAACCGTCCCGCGTGTCGGAGATCCTCTCTCTCCTTTTTAAATTCTGTGTGGGTTTCTTACTGTATCGCTCACATGTGGGCAGAAGCCCACGGCTAAACAATCAATAGAGCCGGGCTCGGGCCTTCGTCTCTCATCATCATCATCCTCTCTGCACCACCTCTCTCTCTCTCTTTCTCTCGCCTCCTACTGTTTCAGCAAAGATGGAAAACATTGATCTAACTTTCACCAAAAGAATAACAAAGCACAAACGTTTGGGAAGATAATGGAGTAGAAGCACTGCTGGGTCTCTGTGGTCATCTCATACAGGTGCTCTCTGGAAATGCTCATTGCAATGGATGGAATATGGTCTCATTCAAAAACGACGTTAAATGGCTGTTTTAAATACATATTGCCATGTAAAATAGAGGCATTTTAATGTTTGCACACATCTAACAGTGTGCCTTGGATTGTTTTTGAAGGAGAACATATTCCACCCAGGCAATGGGCCCTTCACAACATGGAATAAGCACAAACTTTTGGGTTTTCTTCTCTTACTGATTTAAAAAGCGCAGGTTTTTATTCCTTTGATTCCTCTAAGATCCAGTTTCTACACTGCGATCACTGTTGCTTTACTGCACATCGTTGCCTTGAGGCAGGCGAAAGTCCCTCCCATTTATAAATATTTTAAATTGTACACATTGTGATATTTGAGGACATGTTCCATGATGAATAAAATGAGGAACTGAAAGGGTATCACTGTGTGCACTGGGATAAATTGAACTATTTAACTTCCTGATGTTTAAATAACTCAATATGAATGTGCGTGAAACTGGAGAGAAGCATAGTTGATGATTTTATTTTTAAATATGTTTTTAAACTGAGATTTTTCTATTTGTTGCCACATTGTTGTAACGAAGTAAAACGCTGACCCTGGTGAATGTTTTTGCTGTAATACTCACAGACAATAATGGACAACCCGACTGATCGTTTAGATATAGTGAGGAAATAAACGCTCAGTGCTGCAGGATCATGTGATGGACACAATACAAAAGGAACCGCTGTAACACAAGGCATGGATGTTTCTGAGCGCCCCAGAATGACTCTTTGTATCTGCAGAAGCCTCATAAAATATATATGAAAAAATACTGAATTATTATATAAAGAGACAATGGAGCATTTGTATGTTCAAATAGAACTTTTCTGATGCACATGTTGCTCATTTTCACCTAATAAATGTTTCTTTTTTGATTTATTTTTACAATTTTTTGATTGATGCATTATCAGAGGACCTTCGTCTTCTTCTTTGGTGCCAAGTGTCATTTTTTTTTTGTGTGTGTGCCAACAACCTATTCTCACCTAACGTTAGGTTAGGTTTAGCCACGCGAAGTTATGGTTTAAAACTGTTCAATGTGGTAATGATGAGAAAAAAATCACATTCTTTTCCCTCATTCCTGGATGTGTGCTTTTCCTCCAATAACTGCGGCTGACAATCCCCCCCTCCACCTGCCAAAAAAAAAAAAAAAAGTGAAACTCGGTCAGAGTTGCATAAGGCCACGCTGAAACACATGTTCCAGGCCTGGATGAGGGGATTTTTTCCACCCGAGTTTAGAGTTTGCTCAGGAGTCGGATCTCCTGAGCCGCGTCCAGGGCCTCGACGTGGTGCAGCGCCGGAGGGATTGGAAGCTGGTTTCCTTCACCCGGGGCGGGAGAGGAAGACTCGCACTGATACAGACGGAGAGGAAGTCCGTTGTCTCTTTGCCGGGCTCGATAGCACGAGAGTTTTGTGTTTGTGTGTCCAATTCCCTCTGGAAGTTGTCA
>CM062207.1:3810000-3922500 GCA_031216445.1 Lateolabrax maculatus | reverse complement strand
GTTGGCCTCCGTGAAATACGACCAATGTGTCCTCTGTGTGTGTGTGTGTGTGCGTGTGTGTGTGTGTGTGTGTCGTCTCTAACTGTCCTGCTCTCTGGCTGTGAACTTCATGTAGTTTTTCTTTTTCTAATATCAGCATCGATTTGTCAAGCGGTGTGACGGCGGCGACGGCTGTGAAACGAGTTGAGACACACACACGCACACACACACACACACAAACATTTTGCTGGGATTGTAGTCTTATAGTCTTGCGTTGTCTGGACATATGAATGAATATACAGTGTGAATAGGAATGGGACACACACACACACACACACACAGGGATTTGCACTATCCTGTGAGTCAGATTGCGGATTACAGAGCAGAGACAAGTAAACAGAAAGACGCATGGAAAGTAGTAGAAAAATGGGAGGAAGAATGAAAATTGGAGTAAAACTGTGGAAGAAGAGATGAAAAGGAGCAGATGGGTTAGAGAAGGAGCAAAGGGAGGAAGGAGGAGGGCTGACAGAAGTGGAGAGTTAAGAAAAGAGGAGGGAACTGGGAGGAAGGATGGGAAGATCAAAAGGAGGAGAGACTGACAACAGCGTAACAGACAGTTATGTAATTTGCCAGATTGAATTTTTCCTTCGTTTCATCTTTCAGTCTCCAAAAAAGTCTCCAAAATCAACACAAAGCAGCGAGGGTCAAAAGTCTTTGAAAACCTGTGCAGTTAGATTTGAGCTTGCATTGTCTGAAATTTGAAACATATTGTGATTTTTATTCAATTGTAAATCAGCTTGATCTAATTTGAAGTGGCTTTGACGGCTCTAATCAGCACCTGTAGTGGATATCCGTCTTATTTTTTAACGTTGCATCTGTTTCCATGAGAGACCTTCTCTGTTTGTAGCACTGGTGGAAGAAGTACTTAAATCCCTTCCTTACAACAGCTAAAATCGACATTTTTGTAATAACAATGTATGAAATGACAAAGTGAAAACAAGCTGACAATTGTTTAGCTGCATGTTCACACTTAATTTCTCCTATACATCCTCTCCTATGAAGATGCATTTTATATTAATACAATTGTGTTTCCTATATTGTCATTTATTATGTGTTTATACACCAGCTTCCACTTGTGTGATATAGTGACATGGTGTGATATATGTTAACATACTGCCCATAAATGTCATGTACCTTGTTTGTATGTGATGCTTGATGAGAAATGTGAATTTTAAGGAGGTTTGCGGATGAAGGAGTAGAGAGGAAGCTAAAGATTCTCTGCTGAAGAAGAGCAGCAAAGAAACACTGATAGATCGCCACAAAGATCCCGAAATTCTCCAATTTCTCCACACTGTGAAAAATAACAAATACCGCTGGAGTCCAGGAGATTGAGTAACAGCAGTGATATAATGCAGGAAGAGGCCCAGTGTGTGTGTAATAAAATACAGTACATGTGCAGAACAGCACTCCCTCCTCTGGGTCCAGCAAGTTTCCTACAAGTGTTTTATATGTGTGTGTGTGTGTGTGTGTGTAGATTTTCCAGTTTATCGTCTATTATGTTTACAACACGCCTTTTTTTCCCCGTCGTCCATCTGTCTGTCCGTCCCCCTCTGTAGTCGCGAACACGAGGACAGTTTTTGTTTCACCATCTCCTAGAGAGCAGATTCCTATCGTAGAGGAAAAAAGAAGGGGGAGAGGAAACGGGATGTGAGGATCCAGGCGGTGTTAAGGTTTTGATGGTGTGTGTGCTGTGTGTGTGTGTGTGTGTGTGTGTGTGTGTGTGTGTGTGTGTGCTGTGTCTTCAATGGAGGCTCATTGTTCAAAGAGCAGATGTAGAGTCTATGATGGCAGCAGTATGTAAACACAACAAGTGAGACTGAACACACGAGGGAAGATGTAGTGATAGTATTGGTGTGTGTGTGTGTGTTCAAGTAGTTGACCTTAATGAACTCTCACACACACACACACACACACAATTAAATCTGATGTGATTGGACTACAAGACAAATGTAGGCAGGTGGATGTCAATGCAACCTTTTAATAAAAACTACATATGAAAATAACATGAAGATAAAGGAGTTTAAACGTGTCAGTCGTTAGTTTCCTGCTGTCATATCCCATCCTGTTTCCATGTGTTCCTCGTTATTTACGACAGATGAAGTTCAGGTGTCGTCTTAGCGAATGATACTCGTAACTAACTTTTTCCTCCTGACAGCTGTTTGCTGTCTGGAACCAGTTACATTTTGTTTTGGTTTTGGTTAGTTTGAAGTAAGTGAGTGCGAACATAAAACGGACTCGACTAAAAGTCAAAAATTGTTCACATTCTGTTTCAGGTGTGAACTTAAAGCTCTGATCAATTATTTTTCTTGTTAGCAATCGATCGAATGACTATGTGCACATAAAAGGGGTCATTCGTAGTGACGCACCCACAGAGAATCATCACCCAACTCTGCAGTTTTAGCATCTTTTAGCTCTTTGTTTTGGTTTTTACAGCTCACAACTTTGCAGCTCTTATTAAAAAAACAAGCTTTGAAGAACTGCCCAGGATCAGATGGGAGTTAGAAACAACCTGTTGAAGAAAGTGGAGCATTTAGCAGCTGAAGAGCCAGATATTTCCCTCAGGAGTTGGTGGAGACCAAAACAGAGTTAAAAGGAGAGTGAATATTGGACTTATGGCCGTCAGGTGGACAGAGAGATGACCACAAATTAATGATATTGTTGCATAATGTGTCTGCTGGATGTGTAAACAGGCAACTGTCAGCCATAACAACTCTATATGGCCATAGTATGTCAAATGTGTGTCTGATGTTGAGTTCTTCACCCAAAAAAACCTGATTAATGCTTTTGGAATGGTCATATAGGTATATAAGATTTTTATATGATATTACTTCAAAATTTATGGATAAAAGTTGAAATATAAGACCAAAATAGTTTAATGTATTGGGCCTTTAATATAAATGTTGTGTGTGTGGGTGGTTATCTGTGATTTCAGGAGTAAGTTGAGCTTATAACAGTGACCGATTGTCCCGGGGACGAGTGAGTTAACAGTGTGTGCGTGTGTTCGCAGTACGACGTGGTTTTCTCAATGTGTTTCTGTGCGGAGCTTTTCTCTCAGGGCTGTAATGGACAAAAGGCTGGCTGTCAACACCAACACGCTTAACGTCGGCCAAGGCATGCTGTAATGGTGGACGCAATCACTTCCAGATGACGGACGGAGAGGAGTGTGTGTGTGTGTGTGTGTGTGTGTGTGTGTGTAGGGGGGATGATGTTGGGCTTGAATTAGAGAGGGGGAGATATCACTTCATTGTGGAGGGAGTAACCTGCAGGAAAATAGGAGAGAGGGATTGTAGTAAATGCATATGTGTGTGTGTGTGTGTGTGTGTTACCATTAACAGCAGTGCAGGAAAAGACACAAACAAGGAGACAATCTTATCTGAGAGAGCAGGAGAACGATTACTTTAACGTTTTCAGTGATGAGTTGCAGTCAAGATTCATGATAGGTTGTGTATACAAGTAGAATTCTAGGTTTGCCTAAAACAAAATAGTCATAAAATGCGTTTTTTTAATCAGAAATTTCTTTACAGAAGCCTCATAACTGATAAGTAAAGTAGTACTTGATTTTTACTCAAATCAAACTATGTCACTAAGATTTCTGACTTCATACGTGTCAAAGGTCAACAACTACAATGTAAATTATTTATAATATTATATTTGCAGTATTATTTATCGCCAGTTTGTCCCTTACAAAAGATCCCATTTGAGGTTTTCACATGTGATGTCAGTAAATTATCTGAAAACCACACATGCCTACGCATATATATTCATTTAAAAAGTGCATCTAAAATGGTTAATTTACTAATTTACTCTAATAAACACATGAAGACACACTAACTTATTTATTTAAAAGGATCCAAAGTCCAGCACTGGACCTGCGTTTGAGCTCAACAGTGACATCGTCTGACGTGTTGGAAACACAGGTGTTAAAACGACTAAAGAAGTGAGTTGAGCTGTGGCTTGTTGGGCCGGAGCGCTCGGAGGAGACGAGGCCTGGCTGTGTTTGTTGGCAGGGCGCTGTGGCGAGGAGGCTGGGCGAGCTGAGCTTTGGTAGAGGAGGAACACACGGTCCTGACACCGAACACATGGACGTGGACACCCCCGATGAGCGGGTGTTTGTGTGTGTGTGTGTGTGTGTGTGTGTGTGTGTGTGTGTGTGTGTGTGTGCCCATGCCTCCCACTACCTGGCAGCCGTGAGGCTCTGCAGTTTGGACGTGGCGTGAATAAACAGTATGTGTGTGTTTGTAAACAACTCGAATTAACACCCTGTCTTTTTTTTTTCTTCCTGTTGTTTGTGAGTCACGCTCAGCCCGACGAATCGCCATTTTGCTTTATTATTCACTCGGATTTTAGGTCCATGTTGGCCAAACTCTGCATGGTTGTGGCCGTTACTTTGTGTTATTTCTGTATCTGCCCCGTCGATGTCGTGTACAGTGAACATGGAAGCAGCAGCAGTTATCTGAATGTTTATCATGACGATCTGGAAGCTATAGATCTATGATCTGTACAGTCAAACCCATCTAATTCCCATCACAATATACTGTAGATAGAAAGCTTAATCTTCTGACTTTTGATATTTGTTGTTTATGGCTAATGTTGGTTTATTATATAAATCAGTTTGGGCAGCTGGGATGTGGAATTCCTTCCCGTTTAGTAAATAGTGTAGCACTTTTAGACAGTTTAAATATAGTTTGAAAATATGTGTTTAACAGTGACTTACCACCTGTGTTTCTGGTGGAAAGTTTCAGGTGTGCTGCAACCTGCGGGTCTGAAAAGTGAAGCCAATGCGGAAGTGCCTCAAACCTGGATTCTCTCTAACGGCCAGCAGGGGGCGACACCACTGGTTGCAAAAGAAGTCAGATTGTATAGAAGTCTATGACAAAAAGACCCAATGTCTCACCTGATTTGTTACCTCAGTTAACATTTTCCTAATGAGTTTATGGTCTCAGTCGATAGTTTCAAGTCTTCTTCAGTACAGCATGATGTTAATTTTTATAATTATCGTCCCGTTCAGAGTAAAATAGACGATAAAGCAGCGATGGCCTGGGGGCAGGGCTACCGCAATATTGACAAGTTGTTACCAGGGGTTGTTAGGTGTCTGAAAACTATTATGAACAGTTTGGTTTTAATTATGCTTTTCACTGTGGGTGTCACGGTGGCTTGTATCGAACACAGGCTTTATAATTCAAAGTAATTATTATAAATGTTTTTTAAAAAGAGTCATTAAGAGTTCCTCGCATGTTGCACAAACATCTGCTTTCTCTGCTCCACAAGCCTCCTCTGTCGGCAGAGGAACAGGGTTTCTATGGTTACGGGAACTCACACGTCCGCCCGCATCTGTGCATCATTTTCTGATGCTTTTTTTTTTTTAAAAAACACCGTTGAATATTTTATTAACAGGCTTTTTCCTCTCTAATTGTTTTTTATGAGCTCGGGTCGGTGTTATTGGTTTAAAATGAGTCTTCTTCAGTCGCCTGTGCAGTTTATTAGTCCATATCTGTGTGTTTCTGCATGTGTGTGTGTGTGTGTGTGTGTGTGTGTGTGTGTGTTGCTGCATGCCCTCTGTCTGCCCTCTGAGTTCATTAGAGCCCTGTGTGAAGCAGGCACTCTGCCCTGTCACACACTCACACATCTTATTTACTTGTTTCATTACACTGCAGACACTCCTGCCTGAGTGTCAACAACTCTGCACTCAAATGCTGCTGATTATATGGTGGAAAATTCCAATTGAATTCTATTTAAAGTTTCTACATTAGGCTTCAGGTTATGGTGCAATTCAACTTTTAACCCTATGCACTTTTTTTAATGCTAGACACATTTTCAAAACTAAAAAGCAGACAAATTAACACCATCCCTTTCACTATTTCCACATTGAATGCTCATTTGCAGACTGTTATCAATGATACTAATGAAGCCGGTGCGTTTCATTTTCTATTAAAAATGAAAAAATGTTGCTCCAGCAAAGAAACACAAGCAGTCAGACGATCAGACAGGTTGTAAACAACCCAAAAAAGCAGAGCGAGATTATATAAATCACATCGTTTGGTGGTCAAACCTTTGTGTGGACGACTACGGCAAGTACAGTGGGTCAAAATGGAACCAGGAAATTGGTCTTTAAATGTAATGGATGCTTAATTTTACTGATCATAGAGTATTTTATTAATAATAAATTGTTTATTATTTATTATTAAGTTGTAATATACCTTAAAACACATATAAGGCAGGGCTGTTTGCTAAGTAAGATGAAAGAATATGACAAAAGATGTTGATAACAGAAATAATTTATTTACTGTGTTCAACATAAAAATCAATGTTTGTGTTGAGCGGTGCACGTAGGTGTGTGTGTGTGTGTGTGTATTTATCTCGTTGCTTTTGTGTGTGTGTGTGTGTGTGTGTGTGTGTGTGGGCAGGGCTGACGCAGCAGAACTAACTGCAGTGTGGCGAGCGAGGGAGGCGAGGCACGTGCACACACACACGTACCCACACACACACAGATAGATGTATACTCTTATACACAAATATATTTGTACTCTTACACACCAAAGTAATGCTGCACAAACTACACACAAAAAAAACATTCAGACATTGAAGTGAAATTACATATTGCCTGCAGATATGTTCAAGATCACACGCACACACACACACACACACACACACACACACACACAGTGTTTTGGATATCATGTGAACTGTCACTGTTGCAAGTTCTTTTGCTAGAAAGAAACCACGTGAGAGAGAGAGCAGGACAGTGAGAGTGAGGGGGAGAGAGAGAGGAGGAGGAGGAGGACAGGGGAGTGAAGCAAGAGGACGAACAAGTGGACAGATAGATGGTTAGAAAGGAGGACAGTGTTCAGTCAAAGTAACAGAGTAGCAGATAGATAGATAAAAAGAGGGATGCGTTGGAAAAGGAGGCGATCGCCAGCGCAGGGGAGGACGGGAGATGATGAGGATGAGGAGAAGAGCTCAGACACCTCCTTCAGAGTGCATTTCTTTAAAGGTAGAGTGTGTGTGTGTGTGTGTGTGTGTTTTCTTGCTTCTGGACTTGCCGCATTTGTCTCGTCATCTCGTGTGTGTTGTCAAGTGACCAGTAAGTGCATCAATAATTTGCCTTCTGTGTGTGTGTGTGTGTGTGTGTGTGCAGATCGAATCACAGTCCCGACAAACTGAAAATGTTTTCATATTATTCTTCAATGATTTTTTGTAGATGTTAAACTGTAATTGTGGTTTCGACATCATACTGTAGCATGATGATGTAAACAAACGTTCAGCGAACGTTGAAGATGTTGGGAAGCTTCTGGCTCGAGGTTTGAGTATTCAGCATCGATTCTGCAAAGTGACCATATTAAAACTCTTAAATTTCTTGGTCAAATGATTGAAATCACAATTTTTCTTAATTTTAGGCTGTATTTATTTATGTAGTTAGTCCTTAGACAAAATTCAGGTGTTGAATTGGTACCAGTGTTGTTTAACCCTTGTGTTGTCCTCTGGGTCGAGGTGATGTATCATATGTTTGTGTCATCCTTTTCCTTTATTCTGTTTCTTACTCTGTTCCTATTGTCAAGAAACAAACTAAAAACAAAAGATAACCGCTTCAAGAATCACAAATGTCATGCATAACAACATTTACATACACAAAAGGACATTTTCGGCCACCGGGTCACCTTGACCCAGAGGACAACACAAGGGTTAAAGCTGCGCTAACCAATATTTTAATATTAGCAATGAACAGTGGTGGAAAGTAACTAAGTACATTTACTCAAGTACTGTACTTAAGTACAATTTTGTGGTATTTGTGCTCGAGTGTTTCCATTTAATGCCTTTGTATACTTCTACTCCACTACATTTATCTGACAGTTGTAGTGGTTCCCGACAGCTTGTGACCTGTTACAAAACATCTCTGAACTTTATATTTATTTCAATTATTGTTGGAGCCCTGAAGAGGTAAAATTCTCCAATATTTCACAAAAAAGTCCAAAACCTCAATCCAACCTTGTGTATATGAATTTAATTCCTCTCTCATTAATGATCTCACGACCTCTCAGATTGATCTCGTGACCCTTTGGAGGGGCCTGACCCCTAGGTTGGGAACCACAGGCCTAAACTGGCTCCACCTTGAGCAGCTACGTATGAGATGATTAGTGCTGCTTCAAAGTGTGTATATACTGTGTATATAATGTTGACAGTGCTGTATTAATACACAGAACTTTGATTTACTTTACTGTATCGTACTAACAGGAAATGATACATGGGATCCGCCAAAGGATGTCACTCAAACTGCAACTTTCAACAACTATATTCACTAATATATTCAAGAATTTGCAAAAAAGCTAGTTAGAAAGTATTTCCAGTAATTTATAACTTTATTGTTTGGTTATGTGCATGTCCTCCAGGGAAGACAACAAAAGAGCAACTAAAAACACCTCTGCCCCGCTTCTCATTTATTACACGACGTTAGGCTGAATAATTCAGTATCTTTTGGTGGTTTACACATACAGTGGTGCTGCTGGATGATGCTTTTGAGCTCACGGTTATTTGTTCCTGATAAAGCTTTCATGTGGGATAATAAAAAGGGAGAGGATGGAAAGCTTTTAGGATGACGTGTGTGTCAGATAGACAGTAACGGAGATATGAAGATGCTGGTTTTCTACGCAGCAGGAACTGGAGGGAGGTCCTGTGTGTGGAAATGCCGTTTGATTCTGACATCTGCGGTTCTGTCGATGTTTCTGTGGTCTGAAACCTGGTTGTCTCGACTCGACAGAAGTACCTTCCACGGGTAAACTGAGTGCGTTCGGACAGTTACAAGTTAAAACTCAAAGATGAAATGGTGCAAGAAAATCCTGCAAGGCTGGCAACACTGTGTACTTTACTTCACGTGGAGCCAAGATAAACAAATTCCAAACAAATGAGCTTAAAGGCAGCTGAGGAGGACTCGTGTCCAAACTGGGAACAAATATGTGGACACATTACCCAAACCACAAGCCTCCGCTGATCTCTGCAGCCCACAGCGGCGACATAAACACACACAAGTGCACACAAACGGTGGTTTTCATTTCGCTATCAAACATCTGCTGCTCTTATTATTGAGCTGTTTTCCTCGTGCGTCTTGTTTTGCTGGTGGTTTTGTCGTATGTGGTTGTGGTGAGACACACAGGACGTCCCCGGCGGCTGCGATTCAGGAAATTGACTTGAAGTAGCGATGCACCGATAATTTGTTAAGTTTTTCAGCCATCTTCATCTTTCTTTACCAATCCGAGAAAGTCACAGTCAGGTGTTTGACCCCCAGGATGTCAGCTGCTTTCAGATTTTATTTGTCTGTTAGTACAGGTTTTCTGTTTTACATTATGATTAAGTATTAAAACGGTACATTGTGTCATAACCTTATCATTTTAAAGGTGCACTGTGGAGTTATTCACCAGAACATTTTGTGTATCGTCACCATTCAGAGCCGCATTAGTATCCACATCAGTGAGTGAGCCTCTGCCTCTGAGTGTATTAACTAGGCCAGTAAAAGAAAACTCTTTGTGACGTTTTAACCTCGACATTGCAGCAGACTTTTCACATCATGCTCGTTTCTGTGGCTTTTGCAGTCAATATGATTTTAAACTGATGTCAAACCGGCATTATTTCAGTCTGAGAGGCTTGTTTTGGAGCATTTTTAAAATTGAGATAATTGATATTTGATTAGATGAGATAATTGAAGGTTTTACAGAGCCAGCTGCTGGAAGAGTGGGGGGTGGGAGAAGCACGGTAGTCTTTTCATATCTCTGGCTGGAGCTGTCTTGTTTTCCTGATTTTGCATATTATATCTTTAATCTGATGTATGTGGCACTTAGATCAAAACATAAGTTGTTCGGGTAGAGGATTCGTCCTTCATAGATTAAGGAAGTCAGTGAATTTTTATAAGAACTAAATTTATATCCTTTGAATGTGACATTTTCTGGGGACATTAAGTCCTGCTCTGCTGTGCGAATGGGAACTACAACAAGCTGGTGTTTGTTCATGCCAACCAGCCTCGGGCTAAAGGAGGGTCTGCTGTGCAACCCTCCTCACATGGCAGAGACGGGGCTAGACAGACAGACTGCTCCGAGTGAGTTTATCATGTACCTTGAGATGTTTGTTGTCTTGAAGGAAAATTTCCTGCAAGATTTTAAAGAGAAAGAAAAGAAGGAGATAAGCTCGATTCATCAGCTCTCCATCTGTCTCTATCTTGGATCTTTTGCGTGTCTGAGCTACCAAAGAACCGTCTCACAGGCTGACATTTAAATGTGCCCGAAAGTTTCGAATGAGCTTATTTGTCTGTGTCTTGAAAAACTCTGTTGTTGGAGAGCCTTAACGAAGGGGGAAACAATATATTCTCACAGGATTTGGCGCCATCATGCTAGTGCAAGGCCAAGTTTGACCCCAAACTGCTGACAAATGCAGTGTTTTTTAATAGGACTTCAAGTTTTCACTTTTTCCATTTGCTGTTATGGCAGCATAAAAAGTCATGTTTCTCATGAGCTACTGATTTTGCAGAATGAACTAGGTAGCTGCTGTGAGCCACTGGGCTTTTCTCCAGTTTCATTTTGGTGACACTTGGTGTTGTGCTTGTTGGGAGTCAGGCACCAGAAAAGGTCAAGACAAGATTTCAAGTCAACATCAGGTGTCTGGAGCAAAGTCCGCAGGCTTCTTTTATATTTACATCTGAACCAGCGTGCAAAACTGGAGAGGAGTTAATCTGCATGTGGGAATGTTATAACATTGGCATCGGCACAGAAAATACGACTGACTGTGGATAGGCTGCTAATATAATTAGTGCCGGAGCTGCTGGCATGGATACTAACTCTGGGTATATAGCTGCAAACTACAATAAGCTCTGCATATTTGAAAAAGCCTCATTTATTCCTTTAAGGTCGCAAAACTATAAAGTGTTGATTTGTTTTCCATCATTGGGAGCAATGGCATTGCAGCTGTAGTTTGAAGGCCACAGTTGGAGTCAAGCTCCCACTTTGACACTGTGTGTTCAGTTGTTTAACTATAAAGCACAGAACTTTTTATTCTTCTGTCCTTGCTTTTTTAAGAAGTTGTTTTGCAACGCTGTTTGTGATGGCAGCTGTTTTCAGTTGCTGTTTAACTGAGCTACAGAACGTCATCCTGCCCTAATCGAGATTACTTTAGCCGCGTTCGCCCCGGCGCCAGCGGCGAAACAATTAAAAGCGGCGCGTGGTGAAGCCTAGTTCGCACTGTAATCATATTCTACCCACATGGCTTTGCAGCTATGGCGGTGTTGCTGCGTGTGATTGCAAGCGTGCACGTGTACATGTGCTTTCCTGTCGTCTTGTTTTGTTGTTTTCAGTGGAGGATGCTCATGTTAACCCTCTGAAGCAGCTTGCATGAGTAAAAGCAGCGATTATTTCTCCACGTTTGGTACCGAAAATTGAACAGAATTTTATTTTCATCCCAAAATTCGTCACAATCAAATGTAAAACAAGGACATGGATATCAGGTTAGAAAATATGTAATGTTTGCTTGAATATTCTGATTCAAATGAAGGTTGGATAGCTGCTTGTGTTTCACTCATTAAGCCTCTTATTAAATCCATATAGAAGATTTCCTGAACATTGCTGTGGCTTGCATTGCACCTCCTGCAAGCTATTTGCTGTGTCATTTCTGGTGTGAACGCCCGGCGAGCTTTATAAAGGAAGTCTGACTGCCTTGTTCCCTCACACACACACACACACACACACACACACACACACACACACACACACACACACACACACACTCTCTCAGCCTGGGGGGTCTGGAGCTGGAGGCAGTGGCGTAGAAGGAAACAGGCCTGACATTTAGACTTTTGGCAGAGTATTGTGGTAACAGAGAGTCACATTTTACTTCTCTGATAGGGCCGAACACTGAAATAGAAGCTACTGAAAGTCAGTTATTTGCACCTGTGCATATAAGAGCGTAAGACTTCCATAAGCATGAGTCTCTTTCCCTCTCATTAACTTCCCTCTTGTCATGTGACAGCAGTGGGAATGCTGCTAGAGAAACTTGCTGGACCTCCTGGGACGCACTGACTTTACACTCAAACACACACACACACTCGTACACAACCTCCAATTAGTGCCGATTTGGACGTGATTTATCCACTAAGTTGGTTTCTGACAAAAACATAAAAGTTTATTCAGCTGTAAACTCATAAATCTCTCAGCAGATGGGAGAAGAAAGAGAGATTTACTACAAACAAAATTAAGAGTCTTGTATCAGTGCAGATAAGCATTGAAGAACAATTTCATTGTATTAATTTATTTTCAGATCTCATAATAGTATCTAGCTTCCAAAAATTTGTTATTTAATGAATATTTTCTGTTCTTTCAGACAAAATAAGCAACTTGAAAACATCATTGGGCTCTTGCAACTTAATGAACATCAATCTTTTACCTTTTTGATTTGTAATTGTTTTAATTATTCTGTGTGATGATTGTTTCGTGTGATGCATTAATGTCTAAGCACCACGTTAATGTCATTTCAACCACTTTATAAACTGACGTGTATCTAATAATACATCATAATTTAGTTGATTTATATTTTGTATTAACAATCTGAATCTACAACGTAACCAATAGCTATTATTGTCAAATAAATGTAGTGGATTGGAAGATACAGTAACATTAAATGAAAATACTCAAGTAAAATGTGCCTCAAAATACCAAAGTACGGTATTTGAGTAAATTTACTTATTTTACATCCCACCACTGCAGAGGACAGCAAACTAAACTGCATTGACTTTCAGAAAAAATTGATCATATCTTTTATCAAAGTTGGTTTTAGGGGACAAAAGGTCAGATCAATGCGTCTCTGAACTGCTCAACACCTTTTGCAGAGAAGCAAACGTGCAACATTTTACAGACAAAACACGAGGGAACTTGTGAAATATCACTTAAATGCTTTGCTGAAGGGCACCTCGAGACAGCATCTTTCCCCGTTCACATCCCCCGCCTGTGTTTTCCAAGCTGGTGCGGGACTCAAACCGGCAACCTCACAGTCCTGCGTCTCCAGCCTGCAGGCGGCTGCTGGCCCAGATAGCAACAGTCTCGTCTTCAGTCTGGTGTTCAGCAGAGGGAGAAACATACTTTGTGTTAATTAAAGTGTTTCCCTCAGCTGGGTTTCACTCGATTCAGCAGATTTAGTTAATTTCAGACGTCTTCCACCGGCCCTCTGTTCACCCCAGGCAGCTGTACTTGAATATGTTTTTCTCGCTTACTCAGAGGAACTTTATTTAAATGTTCGTGGTTTTGTTCTGCTCAGAGGTTTTTTGTAGTTCACTTGTCTTTATTTTTATTACAGTCTGTACAGAATTAGATCTAGATTTTACAGGACAGGGACATGGTTTTTATGTAGCAGTTTTGACACAACACATTAGTTTCCTTTATGACAATGTGAACCTTTTTCTGACTTGACTAACTATGCTGTTAGTAAATAAATAAAAGTATTAGGTTTGAGAAAAGTCTCCTTGTTCCTGGCTGAATAAACTCTTTATGAACCTGCTGGATTATTATTATATTTTGCAATACTTCTGATCTAAGAAATATGGGAAAAATTCTCATGAGTATTAACACACAGCACACATTGTAAGATGTGATTGTATTCTATTGTAATGAATCATGACGTAATGAAATAAAAGGAAAAAAGACATGAGAAATAACTCTAACTACTCATGTGACCTCTGAGCATCTGTAAGATTTAAATCAAGGCCTCAGATGTCGATGTTGATATATCTTTACTTTTTAAAAAACCGATAACACTTCCTGGAGAATATCCTATGACATCAGAGTGTCCACCTCTGGCATCATTGTCTGATCCCTGTTCACTGTGTCCTGTCCCTGTTTACAGTGACCTGTCTGGGAGAGGAAGTGTGTCTAAAACTTATCTGTGTGTTTGTGTCGGAGCAGATTATTTTGTGCAAACTCGTCTTGCTGCAGAGAACGTGACTGTATGTCTGCTGTACAGTTTTCTGATTGTAAGTTAAATTTCCTCTTCCGTCCCTCAGGGATTTTTTTTTCCCCGGCGGGGGCTTCTTTCTCTTTTCAGCTGTCAGATTTGTCTTGTTTGTCAAACTGTCACTTTCCTTGTGCTCGTCCTCCTCTGTCACAGTTTCCTGTCTCTTTCTGCGCCCGTCCTCCCTCCCTCTCTGTCTCGTTCTGCAGATTGTCGAGCGACGACAGAAACCAGCTTGTGATCGACAGACGGAGAGAGGACAGAGGGCAAACAGAGAATAGATGAAAGGCAAAAAGACAGAAAAACTGTGAATTAGCAGAACAAAGAAGAAGAAAAGGAGGGCAGAGAGGTGTGAAAAAACAAAGGGTAATAGAGTAATAGAAAACAAAGACATTAGATAAAAAGAAAGAGGATACAAGTGAAACTGAGAAAGGAAAGATGGATGTGTGGACTGTGACGCAGGAGAAATTCAGAATGAGAAAATGCTTTTTCTAGTTACAATTCCCTGTAAGAAAAAAAACACAACTTGTAACAACTTTTCTTACTTTTCTGTTTCTGCACAGATTGTACAAACTAGATCCAACATGTTAATCGGGGAGGTTTAGATGTGCCATGAGGCCTATTTTCCAACTTTGGAAAGAGACATGCTAACAGTTTCCCTCTGCTTCCAGTCTTTATGCTAAGCTAAGCTAATAACCTGCTGGCTATTATATCACTTTTCTCGCCTCACTCTCGGCATGAAAGTGAATAAAACCAAAACGTTTAACTTGTCCTTTAATGGGAATCATGCTTTGGCAGTGTGTGCATGTAAATATTATGTGCTTATAAATCTTAAAGATCAGGACTGAAATCATAAAACTTACCCTAACCCTAACCCGAGAACAAAAGAGGGCAAAGAGCGAAAGAATTTGATGGAAAACGTTGAAGCATAAGTAACAAGGAGAGGATAAGCAAATGTCAAAAGGAGGAGCGAGGGATGGGTGGAAAGGGTGAGGGAAAGAGAGAGGGGAAGGGAGGTCTGAAATCTGAAAGCAGGAGAAGAAAAAGACGGACGATAGAAGATAATAAATACAGTGGAAGAGGACTGAGGGGTAGAGCTGTGTAAGAAAGAAAGAGGAGGAGATAAAACTGAGAAAGGAAGGGGAAGAGAGAGAGATTAATTGGTGAGTGGGTGGATGAAAATGAAAGAGTGTTACTGTAGTACGATGCCCTCTGTGAAGGAATGTATCATTCATCAGCCTCTCTATTAGCTCGTGTGTGTGTGTGTGTGTGTGTGTGTGTGTGCGGGTGTGTGTGTGTGTCCATATTAGGTAGTACAGATTTCAAGTGGACGTTCCTGTGTGAAAAATGTGTGTGCCGTGCGGTCACTGTGTCGGTGTATTTGTGCAAAACAAAAACACCGACGCTTCCTGTTTAATAATGTCAGGACAGATCTTTTTAAAGTGAGTGTGTAAGTGTGTAATGACTGTGTGTATTGTTTGGGGTTGTAAAATTCATACTTGTGACTAACAAGACAGGTTTTGGGAATGCAGCCCATCTGGATGTTATCTCCTGTGTGTGTGTGTGTGTCTGTATGACAGTATGACAATGACAGGCTTGTCTGTTGTTTATGTGCGCTGCCTGACAGTGCAGTTTTTCTTTCCAGCAAGTTTGGCGCAAATTCTACTCACTGTCAAGGTCATTCACAGTTTAATATACAAAACAAACTGTATTACTATTTGTTAACTTATGTTTTATTTAACTCAAAATGTTTATACGGGCATCTCAAGCGAAAACTCGCAGATGAACTGAAAGTAACATTCAAATCTGTATTTTGTCATATAGTGCTGTATGTGTAAACACAGATTTATTATCACGTTATAAAGTTGACATGCTGACTGTGTCATTTTGGATCGTGTGCCTGTTGAACTCTCCTGTGGGAAATATCTGGCTCTTTGGCTGCTAAATGCTCCACTGTGTTCACCAGCCACCTGTTAACTGTGTCTGTCTGCTGTTCGGTGCAGAGCAGGTCGTGCACTGTGGGTTTTCAGAGCTTTTTTCTCTGAATACAGCTGAAAACGGCAAAGTAGCCGAACACTGAGCTCACCTTCACCTTCGAGCATGCCAAACACAATGTCCCTCCTCAACAGCTTATTTGAAGTAAGTTGATGACTTTTATTCCCTAACAGCACATGAAAACTGTTTCTATTTCGTTCATTCAGTCCATATTTTATCCTCCTTCATCTCTTTCCTGTCTTTGGGTTTCCTTTCTTTCTAACACTGTCCATACTTCCATAGCCACCTTTCTCTCCTGCTCGATTCTCCTTCCTTCCTTCCTTCCTTCCCTCTCTCCTTCATTCCCCCTGTTCTCCTTCCTTCCCGCCATCTTGCCTTCTCTGTCTCCATCATACGTCTCCCTCTCTCTCTTTCTGTCTAGACAGACTCAGCAGTAAATATTCTGTAATCAGCCTCACATGCTTCTCTGCTCACACAGGGCTGCTGCTGTCAACACACAAACACACACACACACACACACAGTCTCGTCAGTGTGTGTGTTTGTGTGTGTGTGTGTGTGTTTACCTCCTTCCAGCTCTAGTTTTTGATCTAAGTGCCAGTCTATTTCACATGCAAATGATTTAAAGTGTGTCGCTCTCTTCTGTCATCCCTCGCTCCGTCCAGCTGCAGAGGGAACTAGAGAGAGGCTTATCTTTATGTTCGGGAAGGCCACAGCCTCCCCAAACCTTTAGAACTGGGCCACACGATTTTCACCACTGAGTCGGGTCAGATACATCTAGAAGCGAACCTGTCTGCTTGTGCTTTTACATTCACTGGAAATGTTTTTCTCTAACCCTAATCCTTACTGCACAGAGGTCGTAGGGAGGTGAATGCTTGGGCACAAATCTCAGGACTTTGACACTTGAAACCAGGGTTTGTGTCCTGTATCGCTTCTCTTTTTGCTCACAAAGACTTTGTGAAGGTTGGGTTAGGCTAAATATTAAAAAACCGATGCAATTTGTATTAAAACTTGCACAGCGTCACAACTCACATCATGCACACAGTCCTGCAATCAGAGTGACTTTCTGTTTCCAGTCATGAGGACAAGATAATGTTGCATTACGTCTTTAATCAGTTTATCAATTCCTCAAAAGCACTTATAAGAAAGTAATGATCTGTCAGGATAAAGACTGTAAAGAAAATACTCCTACAGCAGTCTGTGATTTAAAATGATAGTAAGCAGGCTCAAATTATAATGTTCAACAGTGACTGCAAGTCTGTGTGTGTGTGCATTTTGACCAGTTTTGAAGTTGGTCTCAGTCTCCAGGGATCCTGTGTTTTTTTTGGTTCTTGGGACTTAATTCAGTTGCCAGGCAGCACGAGCCAAACTGCAGGTTGCAGTTTTTATCAGGAAGTGGTGGGAAGCTACGGAGCCCCATGGGGGGGGGGGGGGGGGGTTACTCTACAACTCTTTCTAGGAAGTTGGCACTGCACCCAGAAAAATAGAAGTCAAAGCAATGTAGTTGTCCGCTTCGTTTTGTGTCTTTTTCTGCTTCACTCTCTCCTCCAAATTGTCACTCAGCTCCTCCTTTCCTTCCGTTACTTTCCTCACCATCTCTCCTCTCCCCCTTTTAGATCTTTTTCGTCATTATCAGCCTCACTATCTCTCTATTTTCTGTGCTTCTCACTCTGTAACACTCTCCATCACTGCATCTCTTCCCTTCATCTTTCTCCCTTTCTGCAGCCCATTTAAAACAAGACTAATGAGTCAGAATAAAACATAAGTAGAAGTTAGTATGACTAAGTATAAGTATTAACAACAAAGTGCCCTTAAAGTATCAGAAGTAATTTTAGGATTTTAATACTGTGCTGTCCCAGATAATAGGGGTTGATTGATGAGTCACTCTAAACACAGATAATTAGATACGAACAAGGAAAAACGGATCCACGTTTTATAAATTTGTGGCATTATTCTACAGAAAAATTAACCTTATCTTATTCAAGTTTGAGTTCAAGGAAATTCCCATGAGAGACATTTAAGTTGCTGAAAGCAACAGATTGAAGATCTTTTAAACTGTCCTTAGTTACCCCACGTACATGGATTCCTTTTTTCCCCCAACACAATTCACTAAAGCTGTGAGGAACCTGAAATATAAGAAAAATATGCCTATAAAATGTCCAAATGTTTAGTGATAATCACTCAGAATATTACTAAAGAACAATTCAAGGTTGTAAAAAATATTGTTTTGCTATTTATACTGACAAAAAATATCTGATACAGACATATACAAATAATGTTGTGTTATTATACTGTAAATAAAACATCCGTAGTGTATTCATGGATGCAAATGTGGCAGTTCAGACTTGTTAAATTCTACTCAACAAGACCTGGAAAGTCAGGGAAAAGTCATTGAAGTTTGTTGTCCATGCAGTTGAAGAAACTTTGTTAACAGTTTGTCTCAGTGTAAGAAGAAAGAGTGTGTGTGTGTGTGTGTGTGTGTGTGTGTGTGTGTGTGTGTGCTCTCATACAGTCACCAGTTTGGTTAAATTTAGCTCAGAAAGACAAAGTTAATATGTGTTTTGGCTTCAGTCTGTCGTCGTCTTCTTCTTCATCATCTATTCTCTTTGGTTTCACATTATGCTGAGAACTCTGCCGACCGTCTGCCTCAAGAAAACACTTCATCCAGCAACATTTGCAAATTTATTCTCACACTGTTTTCTCTGCAGCGAGTTGAACATTGAGGCTATAAATTGTATTTTCGTTAATAGTGCATTTGTAATACTGTGGTGTTTTAGGTGAGATTACATTGTGTCACCAACAAGAAAAAACTTTATTGTCTTGGAAATGTAGATTTTTTTATGAGGACTTCTTCAAAAAAGACGAATGTGGGTTTTAAAGTTCAGTCTTGAGCTTGGAAACAGCAGTTAACAGTTAAAAAATCCCTCCTTTTTATGCCGTTTTACTGTCTTACTTTCTGTCTAAAATGATACATTTTGACTTGCCTTTAATAGTTTTTTATTGTATATAATACCTCACAAAATCTTTTGAAGAACTATATTCTGTATTGGTATGAATTAATTTAGTGTATTTTTCTTTCAAAGCATCTTTCTCATGTTTTATCACCCAACAAACTCAGTCAAATCATCAACTGAACTTCTTAACTATGATATGTTTAACACAGGCACAATCCAAAAGTCACAGAAAATGCAAATATGTCATTTTTAGGTGATAAATGGAAAGTACATTATTTTGTGTTAAGTTTCAGTTCTCATCATGGCCACCAGGTTGCAGTAGAGCCCAACTGTTGGTGTAAACCAGCCACAGTTTCCTTATTGGAGTGTGTGTGTGTATGAGAAAGAGAGTCAGTGTATTGCACATGTTTTTAAGTTATTTACTTCTGACATCGTCATCACTCTAATCTTCTTCTTCCTCTCCCGTCTCTGTCGCTCTTCCTCTCCCTGCCTCTCGGTCTGTCTCACCCCCTGCTTCGCCCTTTGAAGAAGGCTCTCATCTCAGTGTGTGAAACATATTTGATAATCTTTTTAGGTTTTGCCATGCGGCATCTGAATGTTTCGGTCCAAGAAAAAAGTTTGTTTGTTGATTCCAGAGCAACACTGCCAGGGTTACGGATTCAATTCCCCATTTGGTGCGTTGTGCTGAGGTTGGCTTAAAGGTGCCTCCAAAATGCATTTAATCCCTTAAGATAGTGTGATATGACTGCTGTTCAAACCTTTCCAACCCATAACCACACTGTTGTCCTGTCACAAAACAATTGTGGAAGTGGACAGATCACGTCGCCCTGCTCATAGTGGCGTCAGATCAGACTCGGAGGGCAGCCTGTCAATCTCCAGGCAAGGCGAGTGGTAAACTTTGAATTTCTGATTGGCCACTGATGGGCACCGACTTCTGTGTCCGGCTTTACTCCTCCAAACGCACTCTGGCTGAGTTTCTCTCAATCTTTCAGCTTTGTAGGAAATTACTTGATGATTGCTTTGTTGAATGCAGCATCAGGGTAAGAGGTTCAGTTTCCTCTCTGACTCACTGGATGCTCGAACTGGCACTTTCGCTTCGCTCTCCACGATTGTAAAAAATTTCTCTACAAATACAAAATGTCTTTGGTAAAGCCAAAGAGTTGTCAATTCACGAGTGTGTTGCAAGATTTTTCTCTGGTTCATTTTCCGTCTTTCGAGGAGTTTGAGGGGATATGAAGGAGAGAAACCAGAGAGTCTGAGAGATAAAAATGAGATGAATAGATACAAACAGAAAGAGAGGAGCTGGTCCCTTCCTTCCTTCTTTCCACTCCTTTTAGGGATTACAGTCTGGCTGCAGTGGGATGGAGATTTTGGAAGATCATAACACACTCATACAGTCAGGAGCGTGTGTGCAAAAGTGTGCGAAAAGTGTGTGTATGCGTGTAGTTGTATGTGTGTGTTTTCTGGCTGTGAGTCAGTGATTTCCTGGGCAGCGTGTGTGTTTATATGTAGTTTTCTTACTGAGTGTGTGTGTGTGTGTGTGTGTGTGTGTGTGTGTGTGTGTTTGTGTCTGCCTGCAGGCAGAAAAAGTGTTTACTGGGAGAAGGGGATAATGATGAAGAAGGGAGGGGGCTGTGGCTTCGAGAGAGAGAGGGGACAATAAAATAAAAACAAAATTGAATAAAATAAAAGATATGAAGTGGAGTTATGAAAACCCCAGAATGAGGAATGTACTGAGGGACAAAACTGGAAATAGTAAAACTTAGAAATGGAGGGAATCAATGGTGGAAAGGATTAAGAAAGTTGAAAGACGTGGGAAAAGGAAGATTTAGAAGACAGAGGGAGAAGCAGGAGGAGGAAGGAAAGGATGACAGGAAAGAAATTTGGAAGTGTAAAAAGAAAGGGGAGGGAGGATGAGAGAAATAAGTGAAGAGAGAAGTTCACTGTGAGAGTGAAGGAGGGAAGAAAGTGAGAATGGAGGAAAGAAGGACCGGAAGGATACTAGGAAGGGGGGAAATGAGTAAAAGAGGGATGTAGGAATGACAGAAATTGAGAGAAATGTGAGTTTTAGAAGTATAGAATAAGAATAAAGAATTGGCTGGAATACAACTCTACCATATTCATGTGAAATTAAGTAAAGTTAACGGTGGTAAAATGATACTTTAATTGGATTAAATGACTCAAACCTCAAGACTGTTGCGTTACACTGACATTACTGAATTACACTTATCATCTGGGATCATCAGTAACTCTGTGTGTGTGTGTGTGTGTGTGTGTGTGTGTGTTCGCGCTCATGTGACCAGCATTAATCCAACCACAGGAGATGAAACAGAGAGGTATTATTCCTCCAAACCTTCATTTTGCCCTTTTTTCCTGTTTTCTTTCCCCAGTCCTGCTCTTTTCCCAAGATCATGTTTCAACTCTTTCCCTTTATCTGCTGTGTGTGTGGGGGGGTGTGGGGGTGTGTGTGTGTGTGTGTGTGTGTGTGTGTGTGTGTGTGTGTGTGTGTGTGTGTTTGTGTGGGTGTGAAAAAAATGGCATCAATGAGATTAACCTGGAAAACTGCACACAGAAGTAAGAAATGAGCAAGAAACCTCTTTAAATTGCACATCTCTCACTTGATAAAGAAGAAAACAGTTTTAAGTATGTGGGGGAACATATAAAGGAACAAATGTCACATAACAACAAGGCGTAAGAAAGATTAAATTGATTTCTATTTTTAAAGTCTGACATTTTCAAATTTAATTGCATCTAATTTACTTAAGCATCCAAGAGTTTTTAGGTTTTGGTTTATTTTGTAACTATTTATTTATTTAATATAATTTATTTTCATATATCTATTCTAATTGTTCAACACCAGTCGAGCATTATTGCTCTTACTTTTATTGTTCAAACCTTTAATACTTAAAGAAATATTCGACGTTTCCAGAAATTCAAATGAATGCACATAGCATTCATACATCATACATCTACATCTGCTTCTTCTGCAACGCAGTGTAGCGACAGCTTTACGACATCCAGGATTCACACTGTGATGTTTTCAGAAATGACCTTCTCTGCTTTGGTTTTTACTGTTGCAGGAAGATGCTAAACACAGCAGTTTGGTGCAGAAAATACTGCTGGTTGTAAAAAGTGAAGAAATTGTGAATGAGCTGCTTTGCACCAGGTTCCCTAAGTGAAAAACACAAACTATACATAGTTAAATTACAGTATTTGTGCTCCAGATTAAATGTATTTTGCAACCAGGTTTTTGTATTACAGGCTCTTCTAAATTAGTTAAGATAAGCAGCCATAAACACAGTGTTTTGGGGGGAAATTTGAAAACACTAAGTCTCTATTTAAATACCATATTCAGAATGCACATTTGTCAAATGTGACGTCTGTTTTTAGGTCTTTCTTTCTTCTGCCTTCTCCCACCTCCCCACCAGTTCCTGTCCTCTGCTGATGAGAAGAAAACAAACAGCCTCCCTCTCCCTCCACCCCTGCCTTCATCTCTCTGTTATTCCTCGCCTCTGGTCAAGTCTGAACCAAACGTATATATACAGAAGCTGCTATAATGGCCCGTTAACGTGTATCTCCCTCCCTCTTTTCCTCCCCCCTCCACCCCCTTCCCCTTCCAACTCTCATCTGTTACTACTTAAACATGTCAGATCTCATTTTCTCCAGTCCCCCCTTTGTGTCTTCTGGAGGAAGGGGAGGGCTGGGCTTGTTTTTTTTTCACACCGAGAGGAGTCACCAAACGGATACATGCATGCATCAAAAATTCAGCGATGGATTGATATGAAATGGCTATTTTTCATGACTCTGAGTGTGAAAAATTGCTTATACGCCTCAAACATATTGGTTTGCACGCCATTTTTGACGACCCATGTCTCACTGATCTTGAAACCTTCAAGTAAATCCTTCTTCACTTCACTCTCATCCCATTCATCTGCATCTCGACTTGTTACTTTCAGACCTTTTTGAAAAAGCAGTGTGAAACTACGAGTGAAGAAGGATGAGGAAGCTGTGCATGTGTTCGTCTGTGTGTGTGTGTTAGAAAAATGCAACAGTCTCCTTTCTTGGCAGCTCCAATAACTGAGAGTTTGGAGTTAAAAAGGGATTTCTTCCCCCTCCCATTTCTTCTTCGCTCTTTTTTTAACCACCCCCTCCCTCCATCACCTGCAGCCACCTTAATCCGCTCACAATATTGTCAGGAAATGGCTCCTGCAACAGGAGAGCTGAGAAACACAGGGAGAGACAGTATATTTTTCTTTTAAAGGGCGTCTTATTAAACCAGGTGGGGTGTTTTTTGACCCCAGTTTGGAGACTGTGAGAACTGCAAAGGAAAGACAGAAGTACCCAGAAATACCCAGAGGACAGAGACTGAAGGATTGAGAGGAAATTAGAATAAAGAAATTGAAAAAAATAAGAAGATGTGATTATTTCTCGGGAGTCGAAGGAACTTCATTCTTGTTAGAAGTCAAGTTGCTGTTGTAGACATGTACTAAAATAAATGCAAAAAGACATTTATGCATTCCACACAATATATCCAGGTTTGCTGAAGAGCAGATAGAGAAGATCAAAATTATTTCACCAGAAATGTGATTAAAGTAATTTAAGAGTTAATAATAAAACTTAAAGGTCAGCTGAAGTAGAAAAGTCAGAAGTACTCAAAGTACAGTATATGTACACAGAACCCCCCCCCCCCCCCCCCCCAAAAAAAAGAATCTGTAAAAAAAATGTAATTAGTTGCCTCATTTAGTTTAAAAAAAGAGACAAATGTTGAAGATGGGGAGAGAGAAGAGACACAAAAAGATGAACAGAGGAAGAGTGAGAGATGAAAAGTGAGACAGGCACAGGGGAAGTCATTATTCTCAGCAGAAAGACCGACTGTGTGTGGCTCAATGTGTTTTCTGTTGTCGGTGATAGGAAAACAAAAATGGAGAGGAAGATGAGAAAGAAGGAACTGTGAGTGACGGCGATGAAGAACATTTAAGTTATAATAAACCGGAATAGAAAAAAAGTCACTAATTCAAACGAAGGCATGAAATGCAGAAATGGGTGAAACTGGGCTGCTTTGAGGCTACAACACGTGTTCATGCTGGTGAAATGTCATCTGATTCATTTTGACTTGAGAAAGAGAGCGAGTTCGGAAAAGAAGGGGCGAGACAGTGACAGATGAGGAAAGATGGAAGAGACAAAAAAATGACGGAAGCCGTTATTTAATAATGTCACGGGGGGGGAGGGGGGAGGGAGTGATGTGAGGATAACCAGACAAAGTGGGAGAGCTAGTTGGGAGTAACGTCGGGAGAGAGTCCTCCTCCTCCAGACCCCTTCCGTCCCTTCGGGGAGCAGAAAAAGTCTGGCTTGAGTTAGCCATGCAGAAGAAAAAGAGGGACACACACACACACACAGTCGATCCATCACTCCCCTCCCACCCTAACACTTGTCCTCGTCTCCTCCCTTTTCCCTTTTTCCCTCCATTTGCTATCTGAAGGGGAAAGACGGTACACTTACTGTCCCTCTCTTTAAACTCTCTATCCAGCTGTTTGGGCAGTGCTTTTTTACTTTGCTTTGTTTGTTTGTATGCGTCTGCAGAACAGTCGAGCTGAACTGCACTCAGGTAGGAGGGTGGGTGAGGGATCTGTAAGCATTACAACCCTCTTTCTGTTTGCCTCTCTGCAGTTATTAACATGAATCTCTACATTTCTTATTTTGTTTACTGACTCCACCTGTAAGTTGCAAGTACATATTGATGGATATTAGGTGCCTATGTCAACTTTATCTTAAAGTACCCATTGTTGAAGGACTAATACTACTTGGATTTGTAGCCAACTTGATAGTTAAATTTGACCCATGGGTTCAAGTTGTGGTGGCTGGGACTGAGTCAGGTTCAAGTGGGTCCAGGTTGGACAGGTTCGGTCGGGGCCACATTAGGGCTAGGATCGGGCTCCGGTCAGGCTCGGGTGTTGTAGAATATATAGTTTATACCCGATCCTGGACCAAGCCTGGCCTGTATAAATTGTACTATTATCTCTTATCTATCTACTATTTATTCCAAAGAAACTATAAAACATGAAAAATAATGTAAAACTGAGCGCTTGAGCATCAAATGTAAAAACTTTCATAAATAGGGTATAGTTTGAAACACTGTTATGTAACAAGACAGAAAATAGAGATTTATTGATATGGAAATATTGCAGATTCTGTTCCTCAGTGTCTTTTCTTTGCCAACATTTTGCTTTGAGCAGCATTTGAGGTGCGTGCCGGGTGTAACACTAACCTCAGCCTTTGTACTGATGATCCCCTGCTGTCGCTGCCGTAGCAACTTTGTCATTTGACATTTTGCAGATATGAAGTTGAACTTGGAGCCTTGAATGCTGTCTAGTTGAGCGGAGATGTCGAGTGTGTGAGGAAAGAAAAAGTCGAGGAAAGAAAAGCACGTAAACTAATACAGACACCCACCCACACACACTCACTCTACCCATCAACCAGACAATTTTGTCAAATATTTCTTACTCTGCTGCAGTTTCTGTCATTGTTGGACACATTTGAATGGTTGTACAACTGACTTGAGTGTGTGTGTGTGTGTGTGTGTGTGTGTGAGAGTTTCACAATGTACTCGTGTGAAAAGACTGCTGTGTGGAGCTAAACCAGGAGTCCCTTGAAAACAGTGTCAGATCCCTCTGTCTCTAAGTTGTTTTAAAGTTCATGAAACTGTTTCGTCTTTCGTCTGATTTCCCTGTCAAAAATGTCTCTGTCGGAGCAAAATCGCCCGCTCAAAATGACTTTATTCACGGAGAAGAATGAACGTGCCATGGTGATGTTGCAGAGACATATCAACAAGTAATTCGTACTGATGTATATACTGAATTATATGGGAGAGACACCGCAGGACCTCTCATACGCTGCACATACATACATATACAACAGGAAGAATAAGGCACCGGACTAGAGAAGCCTGAAGCATGGCTACCACTGTAACTGAGGCGAGGATCTGGCACAGAGTGGGAGAAAAGCCGGGGTTGATGTGCAGGGGTGTGGATGAGCTGATGGGGGGAGGGTGTGCACTGATCCACATATTGTGCTTCTTGCAACTGTTGAAAGGAGCCTTTCTGCAAACAATACACTTGACATTTTACATGCTGTGACTAGACCTCACTTCACTTGACTACTCCTTCAGTATCAATGACACAGAAGTAAGATGTGGATTTTTCCTCCTTGGTTTTGGTCTTCACAGTATTTATTTCACATTGAGCTTTATTTGTGGTTTTGTAGATCCTGCAGTTCTGCAGCTCTGGTCTTTTTACTCTCTACGGTGGGTTAACTTGTGATAAGTCACATTTTGAGCTGGTAATTATAATGTCACTTGTGCATAGCATGCGATTTAGCCTGCTGGATCTCTAAGACGCCCCATTCTTTCAGTTTTCGGTCCTTGAAGGTACTTTGTTATTTAAGTGTAGATTTGTGTCCCATCGGTGTGTCTCAGTACCTCCCAAAGAGATTAGGGGCCAATTTCACAGCCGAGGATTAAGCTTCATCCCTGACTAAACTCATTTTTTTCCCCAATGGAAACCTTCATTGAGACAGAAAATTACTCTCAGACTTGTAGCAGCATTTATTTCTGTGATACTACCCCCCCACACACGCCTTCATAAGTTTGACAATCACTAATTATCCTTCAGCTCTCCCTGCAGCAGTTTAATTATTTAGTTGCAAAGTTTTAAAAGTGTTTAAAAGTATTTATATGTTGTTCCAAAATTAGACATTCACTATGCGGAAAAATGTGTCAGAAAATGTTTTATTGCAACTAATTACAGCTTTTCAAACCAATTTATTTTTCTTGTTGATATATGCAGCATCAGATATACAAACAATATATGAAGAATAAATCTAAAATGGCATAAGAAGCAGCTGAAGTGTCGATAAAACACGTACAGACTGGATGGTGGCACTGTTTTCCACAATGAATATGCAGTGTTTTGGAAGTCTTCATCTCCTTTAGTTCCAGAGTACAGTGGAGAACTTCTTGTCCCTGGTGTCTGACCGCAGCGTGTCCAGCAGTATTAGGTTATCTGCTCTCGAGGGATTACCCGATTTTCTCTGGTCTGGAGGAATGTGTGAGAGCTGAACAGCTCTGGCAGAGCGAACAGCAGATCAGAGTACACTCGCCCCGCCCGAGGAGCCGGAGACTGGGACTTATCTGTGAGGGTGTTTGCAATAATGCACATTAATATTCAGGATATCAGCCTCAGCCCCGCAAAGGTCTTTAGTATGTATGTGATGAATCAGTAACATAAGAGTCTTGTAAGGAAAATAATTGATATACATTACATTTGTGTATGTTGGTCATCTAGCTGTTTTTTTTAGGAGTTTTGGTTATTTCATGAGCAAATTTCTGAATTTTTTTGTTCTCTCTCTGCTCTTCTCGCCGGTTGGAGTTGGGATTTTCACAGTTGGAAAAAGGTGATGTCCACCAAAATAGTGCCCTATTACCTGGGGACCTCTAGTAATTTGTAATAATTATTATTCCGGATTGTTATCATATCCCCAGATTAATGTAAACAAATTTGAGTAAAATACAGACTTTTATCCCGTGTGAATAGGGTTTAAGAATGGGCTTACAGGTGTTGTCATGTCAACCAAGGGTTTAATTTGGTGTCTTCTCTGAAGCTCATGTGCTGCAAATCCCCCCGTCAGGAGAGCAGCGTGTTCCCTTTGGCCTCGGTCTCCTCGTGCGGCCGGGACAGATGACTCATCGCAGCAGAATGCTTTTAACAAATTACGCCAAGTTTAAATGTGGTTTCCCACGCTTCTCGTGTGTGCCCGTGGTGATGTCATCAACCCGCAGCAGCGGCAGTGCGTTTCGCAGTGATGACATCATGTGTTGTTGTCGCTGCTGGGTTGCTCCCAGTGAAGCCTCGGGGGTGTATTTTGGAGGCTGCTGGCACTTGCAGCTGATGTGACATAGTCGGTAAAAGCCAGAGTTTAGTTTTGGTAATTTTCTTGTAATGGAAGGATTAAGTTTTGCAGTGGGAAGTTCAAACTAATGTTCCAATTTGCTGGAAAGTTTTTAGCCAACAGAAACATAAATATTCATCTGATTCCCAGGCATCATCAAAGCTTTGCCCGGGATGATCCAAAATACTGAATTAAATACTGCTTGTGCTCCTCTAATGGGAGCATTAGGTTTGAGGATGAAATGTTGCTCAGCTTTAGAAAATGACCCCTTTAAACCAAGTTTTTAACTTTAAAATAATAAGGACCATTTTGCAATATCTGCATTCCAGTTTCAACCAGAAACTGCAGTAATGGCTTGAGGTTTCGCTGCAGAATGAGCTTCAGATCGTTTGTGAAAGGCCTCTTATTGCAACGTCTCAAATGGCTTTAACCCTGAAATTCTTACATGTTCATGCCACGGTTTAAAGAAACCATGAAGAAAATTCAGTTCAAATCCAAGTTCAGTTGTCTTTCAGCATCTCTTGGGGGTCTGGATGATAAAAGTTTTTCCACTTTGCCAACTAAACACTTACTGTGACATTGTTCCATATTTATAATTCATTTGGTTTCAAATTGCTTGTCCTTTTTTCCCCCCAAATGTTGCACAGCTCATTTAGTAACCAAATCCCCCAAATAAACAAAAGTGACCTGGTATAGACGCCGCCACAGACTTGGCCTCATAGCGTATTGGGCTGAATTCCGGCGCTTTCCTGATGTATTTGTATTGTTTTGTGGCTTTGAGGGGAGCTAAATGTTTAACCACCAACCAACAACACTGATTATTATTTGATTAAGGGACCACGGGGTAAGACAGCAGGAGGCAAATGAAATTAAAGAGCATAATAGAGCAGAACTAAATACCAAAACACTGGGCATGCCTAATCCTCGCGCGGCACATCGATGTGGAGCGTTTGTCTACTTGTGTGGGTCTGTGGAGTATACAGTATGTGTGTGATGTTGTGCTTGTATACATATGAGGTTCAAATGGCTGCACGAGAATAGGTAATGAAAACTCTCTAAAGTGAGGATGTTTTGTTTTAAAAGGCTATTTCTCCTTGTTTCACACCTGGATTGGTCAGAGTTTAAGGTGTGTTATGCAGTGGGCACGGTTGCCTTGAGCCGCAACCCTCTGATTTCAAAACCTCCACACTTTCTTCATCTTCCAAATTGTAGTTTTCAACCCCAACAGACGCTGATTCAAGTAACATCACAAGGTCATTTATCAGCCTTCATGCTGCTGCCTCTGGAGCCACAGAAAGCTTTGTGCAACCTTTTTCACATATGCAGTGAAAAACATTTCTCCACAGAGCTACTTGCGGTCGAAAACACTGAGTTACTATTCTTTTTGTGAAACGTTTTGTTTCCAAGGTCGGTGATGCGATGCACGAGACGTTCAGATCTCGTTTCCCACCTACTCGTTAGCATTAGATGACGCCACGTAGGCGTGTGTGGACGTTTTATTGTCTTAGTGCAAGAAACTGAAGAAAAACAGCAGCGTCAGTTGTTTGTTCAAAAGCCTAAAAACACGTTTGTTCAAGTTTAACTCACAAGGACGCGTGGTGGCTGTGCGGATTATGTGCATATTTTGTCGTTTGGAGGACGTGTTCTCCCCATCTTGTTTAACAGCGTGAACTGAAGAATGAACACGCTTTGCTCCCTGTTAGTTTAACCTGTGGGCCCTCAACTGTATATTAAATGACTGATGAGCTGATGCCAGCCAAATAAAACATGGGAGAGATCTGATACTGCCAGCTGAAGTCAGCATTGTTTTTATAAATCCAGATTGAAATCCTGAGTCAGGCGTCTGGCCCAGAGTCTTTGAGCATATTGGTAGCAGTCTGGACTGTCTCGCTTTGCTCTGAACAGGATGACAGTTGCACTGTACCAAGCAGGGATCTCATGTTGCATAACCGTCTGTATTATAGATTGGGAAAATGATAATAGAATTTGTCTGTTTGCTCCAACTGACCTCAATCTCTGAAGAAAATAAATCTGCTGTCTGGACTTTGCTGCAGATGTAATCTATATGTATAATCAAAGACAAGGTAGCATCCACAATAATCAATATTTCCAAGAGGAGACTTGATGAGAAATAGAGATGGATTATAGTACAGTTTAAGTGTGCTGCACTTTGTCTTTAAAGGATTATACGGATGCTTTTGCACATTTTAGATGAACCACGAATAAATCCAAAGTGAGCGCTGTTTTTTTTGTTTTTTCATCACAAATTCATTACAGCCATGTGGTGGACAGCTGCATCATGGTGGACTCTAAAAGACATGGGCATTTACCAGACAGGGAGGGTTTAATGAGAGTCCAGTTGTGGGAACAGCCCGAACCATACAGACAAAAGACTAAAAGTCAGGATATCTTTGCCTCTGCTTCTTCCATTCAGACCGTTCTTTCATTATTCTGTCTCTTGTGAGTAAAAATGAATCACTGTAGGAAAGAATAATTGCAGTAACGTAAAGTACATGTGTATACTGAAAACCACAAACCCTGTATGGTCTTTTAAACCCTGTTGTACTGTATCTGAATCCTGTGTAATACAGTGTGAAGGCAAACAAAGGATATCGAGTGTCTCACTGTGTTGAGATGTAGCGAGCTGTTGTTGCGTCAGTGTTGCCTTCAGGGTGTTACTGCTTCAGGCAGACGAGGGAGCGCTGTGAATTCAACACCAAAAAGACAAAAAAAAAAAAGTTATTATTTTTAAAGTTCTAGTTTTGTGCATCATTGTACCGTCTTGTTTGTTTATTCCCAAACCGCCGCAAGCTTTCGTTCCTCAACCCTTCTTTACATGTATATTTCTTCCCTTCTGATTTTCTGTCCATTTCTTCTGGTATCTGTCCCTGGATGTGGAGGCTCACACGCCAGCCTGACACAGATGATGGATGGATGAATAAACTATTTTTCTCCCCCGGGAGAGAGACAGAGGGAGAGGAAAGTGTAAAAAGAGCTAGAGGGATGAAGTCGAGAAGGTGGCAGATGAAAGGAAGATGGGAGGGAGGTGTAGAAACGGGAAGAGGGAATGAAGAACAAAGACAAAGATGAAGGAAAGGATGATAAAATGTAAGAATGGAGGAAGGAAAGAGGGGGACAGAAAGATGGAGTGATATGAAATAATAGGCAACATTTTCCTCGCCCCATGTGGTCCTCCTCACCCTGCTGAAATCCCCCCCCCCCCCTCCACGCAGACACCATCGACCACATCATCTGTCCCAAACCAGAGTTACATAACTAGATTGGGGTTCTGAGCCAGACATTTCCTTATGTAACCCAACTCTCTCACACCAGTGTGACAACAGCTGAATTTTTTACTTCTGGTAATAATTGAAGGGTTTTATTCCAATTTCAGTGGGAAAAAAAAGCTCAGAATTTCTGTAAAGTCACTAAAGGAAAGTTTTCTTATTTACTTATGTAACTCTTTTGTCAGACCTCACAAAAACAGTTGGGTTTAGATACAGATGCACCATAAATGTTTCATATCAGCTTCTTAGTTGGAGCTTATAGGGAGAGTATAGGAGATATGAGACATTTCTGACAGCTATAATGTATCCTACTTGGAAAAAAAACTGTGTTGGCACACTTGTGACTAAATGTCTGTGTGCGACTTTATTTCTGGTAATATTATGACTTTTTCTTTCTTAAAATACTTCTACTTTATTCTTGAAATGGATGTTTTTTTCGCCCCCTAACAATACAATAATACTCAGTCATAGCCACTAAATATAGAACAGGTTGTTGTTCCTATTGTTCCCATCCTGAATATTGTTGACCAACATGAGGTTTTGGTGTATTGAGGGACATAGAAGAAGAAGCTTTTAATATATCGCTATTTTTGGCGAGTCTAGTCTTCTTTGGATGACGTACTTGCTGACCATAATTTGGCAGAGTTTTGTGTTTTGTTCTTAATTGTCCAATTTTCACAGCTTTATTTTCTCAAACAGTGAATCTGTTTCTTTTTAGTTGGAGTAGGTGGGATGTTCCTAACAGAATTCACATATTAATGCCCTGGTGTAGTCCCGTCACGGTGGAGTCGCCCATGTGTTGTTGTTGCAGCCTCAGCGTTTGGGGTCATACAGTCTTCAGCTGGTAGCTGAACAAATGGACAAGCCTGGGAATGTTGTGGACTAAATTCTGCACACACATATTCACACACTGCTATCAGTCAAATGTGTACAGCTGTTCATTCCTTACACGGCCAATTGTCTGTGATATAAAAAAAACATTGTCTTCAAGATAAATACATTAAAGTAGTTGACTATAATTGAGATTAGAAGATAATTTCATACCAGATGAAAGATTAAAGTGAATCCACTGCTTGAGAGACCGAGATGCTTCCCATGGGAAAGCGGCTGTGTCTTTATCGGAGCTGGGAAACTTTAACCTAATGCTCTGTATATTTGCCAAAGCAACCACCAAACTGCAGTTGTATTGAATGTTATAAAAGTTATTAAATGTGCAGCAGACTTTGGGCCAACAATGCAAAGAAATGATTAAATTTCACCCAACATTTAAAAATCCAACCTAAAATACACACCACTTTATTTATATGTCAACTTTTTCAATGGGCTTTAAAAGGGTTCAATTCTCATGAATTACAGAAGTGAAACCTACAGTTTTAGTTCCAATGTTTCTACCCAAATGCTATTGTATAATGCTTGTTTCACATTAGATCATATCATATCATTTCATGTAATATCACAATGTTAAAATGTTCTATCAGTGAAAAGCTGTGTTGTCTTGTGAGATAAAGGATTTGTCTGGGCCACACTGTAGTGAGCAGAGAAACACTAATATATTTAAATGCCTCCAACATTTACTTCTTATCAAACTCCTAACAGTAATCTGGCTCTGAGGGGGGTGGATTAGCAGATTAACAGCCTCCAACAGTGCACACACACACACACATAGAAATGTACACACACACATATGCACATGTATTAATGTACACTTGCTTACATGCAGGCATTAATACAAGCTTAAGGCTGCAGGTGACAGTAGTGGACTCCCTGTCAGAATAAGCAGATAAAGAGAAAGAAGTTGGGACAATATGTTGGGCTGTTAAGTGACGACTGACCACAGAACAGGAAGGATTTAAAGTCACCTCGACAGCCAAGAGAATATTTTTGTATGTTGAATATTTTTGTCATTATTGAAAGACACAGTTATTGGACAGTATACCGTACTCTGTACAGTGATTTTTAATATGTAAAAAGTACAATTTTTTGCTTACAATATGGGACCATTTGTGTAACTTTCCGAAACCGACAATCCGACATTCAAAACCCACGTCACACCGTGATTGGTCAGCTGTGCGAAGGGGAGAAAGGAGCAATGGTTTGAACTTCTCTCTTTTAATCTGTTACACAGCTATTGATGTGAACAACCGGGTGCAATGCTATGAATTTCTTCCAGAATAGACATAATAAACAATATTGTGCCCACTCCACCTCCAACTATAAACACTTTTGATTTGTTTCGCTGCCCTGAAAATTGACCGATGGACTGATTACCGATGTGGAAAACAACACGTCGTACGATCTAGTTGTGATAGATTACACTCCTGCCCTGAGCGTTGAGCTCACATCAGTCTGAGATATCTTAAACTGGCCATCCTTACACAGGACAAACCCTTTAGATCTGGGTAACAATATTCATATTGCGCTTCCATCAGGCCAAACAAAGGATCTCAAGGGAAGTATTCTCTCAAGTTTTAATTTTATTTTCTCTTTAAATGTCTTTTCTTCTCGATATCCATCTACAGTGTTTGCTGTGTCTCGAGCCCTGTATGAGCAGGACTAATATCACCAGGGGACGTCACACAGCTCGATCTCCTTCAGGGCATCGTTGATGATTTCAACATCTTACAGCTCTGCCGTGTCTTTAGTTTGTAAAAATTGATGAATACGGAGATCCCATGAGGATGCAGCTCCTGCTGAGAATTAAACTCTCTGCAGTTTCTTCAGCTTTACGTGGGGATTGATTTTCTTTTTCTCCCAGAGGTGGGATTTTTTCTATCTTGTTACTACATGTATCATTAAAAATGAGTCTTCCATAGACAAATCATAAGATGTAGAGTACGGCTGCAGCCAACAATTATTTTCATTGTCTTGTTTTGTCTGACCTCAAGCCTCCAGAACAGCTTAAATGCTCCTTGGTCAAGATCTATACAAGCCCCTGGAGGGAGATATAAACACAATCCTTCAAAAAAATGTGAACTAATTTGGTGTTTTAATGATGGTGGCGGAGAGAGCAGTCGAACCCGTCCCATAGGTGTTGCTGGGTTGAGATATGGTCACTGTGAAGTCTGTAGCAAATGATTCACATAAGTTTCCTAAGCGTAAAACCATTCGGAGAGAGTTCAAGAGTTCTTGGTTCATCGTTCATAAGTGAGGCTAACATAGAGCATGTGATCAACGGATGGATTGCCGGACTGGCACAGGGAAGAAGGAACTGAGTCTAAAAGCGTAGTTTTTAATGTAATGACTGATGTAATGTAATTACCTGTTTAAGCTGCTACAAGTGGGCTCATCCTTAGAGGTAGGGGTGAGGATCTTGGACTCCTTCGGGTCCAATGGAGTCTGTTATGGTGGCGTGGGATTCTGATTGTGATGCCTACTGGACGCCTCCCTTTAAAGGTTGATCACATCCCACTGTGAGGAGACCAGGATCTGAATATGCCATATGTGTTTCAGTCATACGTGTTCTCTTGTCTTTTCCTTTCCCCGCATTATCTCCCTGCTCTTGCACACACATTGTCCTGTAGGATCCCCTCAGGTGTGTCGTCTCGTCCTCAGCTCACCGGTGTGTTATGACCTCAGTCCTTGTGTTGTTGACTCGCTTATTTTGGGTCGATACTATCTTCAGCATTTGGCCTTGGGTCACTGGACAAATGGACAAGCCTGGGAATCTTGAGGATTAAGTTGCACACACACACACACACACACACACACACACACACACACGCTGCGTTCACTCGAACACGCACAACTGTTTACACCCGACATTTGTTGTCACATTGGGTTCATTAAAACAATTAAAATAAAGCATTTGCACGCAAGTAATAGAGTCAGAAAGTAAACTCATACCTGCAGGATGAAGGATGAAAGTTACACAGCTACACACACACACACACACACATGCACACACACACACACATGCACATACATCCACTGGCAGGATTAAGGGCTAAGGATGGGTTTAAGAATGTGATGGTTGGAAGTGAATAAACCCCTATAGACATTATGTCCATCTGTGTGTGTGTGTGTGTGTGTGTGTGTGTGTGTGTGTGTGTGCGTGTGTGTGTGCGTGTGCGTGTGTGTGTGCGTGTGTGTGTGTCTGCGGTGGATCACAGTGTAATCTCGGTTATTCCCCTGGCTTGCTCTCTGGGTCATGCACACACACGCTCACATATATATACAGTATACACACACACATTTTTGTGCATCAGAGTGTAATCTGTGTGTGTCCTGTCAGACTCCTCGCTCAGCGGGAATCATTAAAGAGCAGTTAATTACCCATAATCCACTCTGGGCCAGATGTCTGCCCTGTTGGAGTGGTCAAAATGTGCGTGTGTGTGTGTCAATATTTGTCTCTATTTGTGCCAACCTCCTCTTCCTTCTCCTTGTATCTTCATCCCCATACTTGTGCACGTTTTTTCTATTCTTTTCTTCCTTTTGTCTAACTTTTCCTCTTATTTCCTGTCTCCTTCTTTTGTCCTTGTGTGGAGCGTTTGTAGACTTTTATTGTCTACAAACGTGTAGTTTGTAGAAGTGTTGCTCCACCTCTCCCCTTTTTGTCTACGCCTGTTGTCCTCTCTCTGTTTCTGTTTCTCTGCCCACAAATCTGTTCATCCCTCCCTCCCTCCCTCCTCCCCTCTTACTCTCTCATTTCGGTTCATGCTCACTTGGATCCACAGCGACTCAGAGCTGACTTGTTGCAGTCTACCAACTTCTGTCTGAGACACTTTAAGGTACTGTACTGTCATAGTGTGTGTGTGTGTGTGTGTGTGTGTGTGTGTGTGTTCATGCATGCAACATGTTTCATTGTGATTCTTGTTTGAGGCATTGCGAGTTCTCAATGCTGCCGTTACAGACTTTGAGCTGTGATAACTGGTTGCTTGGTGATAATAGAGCTGTTATAACTTTATGGTTATTTTACAGCTTTAAGTGTTAACTTGTTATAGGTTCATTTTTCAACTTTCACTTTTAACTGGGTCATCTTATCTTACATATACGTTACAGAGGAAAATGTGTCGATTACCTCAAGAGTTATATGTTATATTTTGAAGTGATGAATTACTGTTGATGATTTTTTTTTTTTTAACCAAACAAACCATATAGTATTCAAGAATGATTTTATGTATTTTTTAAATCCAAAAATGGTAGCTATTTCTTATATAGGATGACAAACAACAACTCAACTTTAGATACTCGTAGAAATGTTTAGTTTCAATGTCCCTTCTTGACCTTTAGAAGCAGCAGTTCAAAAAATCTTTAGTAGTTGTTTTGCAGCTTTCAGTTGTCTCAGCAGATTCACTTTTTACACTTTTTATAGAAATGTAGATGTTCAAGTTTCTTACTGTCCATCTGTTGGTTTAGATGTTGAGGTTCACAGTTCATTATCACTTCATGACCTAGTTTTCCTGCTTACATATTCAATGTCAGCAACATAGAGCCTGAAAAAAGCCAAGGTTTTTATATTTAAACACCACAATAGGCAGATTGTACGTTGTATTTTCACATAAAATACATAATAATACATAAATATGAAAACTATTGGCTTTTTTAGTGGATTTGCTTGTGGGAGTAAAGTGGACAGGACGCACAGAGTAACCTCGCTCTGACACCTTCTGGTGTGACCTGGACTTAAATAAAATAAGGATGTAATCAGGAAATTGTTCCACCCCCCTAATCTGACACACTCAAGATTCATTGAAAATTAAGGACAAAATACAAATCCAAGGAAAGCTGGATTAGCCACGTTTGGCTGAACCACTTCTGTGTCCCCACCAGCCTCTAAGAAGAGGAAATGTAGTTCATGGTCGTCTTCTTGGGGTAATTTCTGGGAGCGTGAAGTTGTCAAAAATTCAGACAGTTACCTCCAGCTGCCAGCATGTGACATTTTCTTGGGCAACTTTTAGCACTCAGACGTGTACAGCAGGAAGAAAAATCAGACGTTTCACATATTTTCTAAACTCAGCAAGGGGTCTACTTTCAAAGAAAGTTTCCTGTCCTTGAATAACCTTGAGACGACATTGTAAGAGCTCAACTGGAGAAGAGCTTCTCTGTTGAAAATGGGGTGTTGGCATACAGCAAGTGAATCAAAGACATAATGTTTAATTTATTTGGAAGAATCACTCTGTACTCCAAAACCAGAAACAAAAAGCTGAAACAAAAGAAAAAAAAATGTTTGTAATGCAGCTCCCTTTCATTTGTTTGAACTGGACAAACAGGTAAATCATTTCTGGTGTCAATTTTCTTTCCTAGTAGCGGCTCTTTGAAGGGGGAATACCTACTGAGCAGATCCTGACAGGCAAACAAAGCTCGAATACTGTTGTTAAAGCTTGTTTGTCTTGTTTTGATCCCTCCTTTCTCTCAAAGCAACCACTAATTTATCATGAGAAGGCTTGGCTTGGCATTCGCTGCATTATTTGCGTGTTAGTTCAAGGTCGGGCCGTGTTCCTGATAACGAGATAAGAGGACGGTAAATATTATGGGTGCTTAGGTGAGATTTGGACAGCGAAAGCGAGAGAGAGAGTCAGGTTTCTTATCATCCTCGTGTGAGGAGATGGATCTGTGAAAGAACGTAGAAACGGTGGGAATGTGAAATTGTCTCACCCTTTTCTGGGACAGGCAGAGAAAGTGACGGAGATAAAAGCGGGTAGAGACAGAGAGTGAGAGGCTGAAATAGTAAAAAGAAGTGGTTCAAAGAAAAAACGTGTGACAGAATGTGCTGTCAGCATAAGTCGGAGCCTAAAACAGTGAGAAAGAGAGCAAGCGTCCCTGTTATTCACAGCAATAGCTGACAAGACGCAGCCGCTTGTGTGAAATGGATGGCGTCGACTTAACGAGATGTTCTGAAAAATGGCTGGCAAAACGGCAAATCAGCAAGAAAAGGGAACAGCTCGCTCTCTAACAGCGCCCTGTTCCCCCCTCCGGGCCTCCGCGCCGTTACGTAAGCGGCGGGATCGAATATAGGCAAAAGCTAAAAGCGATCTTTGTGGGAGGCCCGGGATGAACCTGGATTAGTGAAGGTTTAAGGATATTTGTAATAGGGAATCCCAGCAGATTTTACTGTGCAAATATGTTTTTCATATGCCAGGGAACATTAACTGCTGCGTCTCATTGCATAAAGAACATAAGATGTGGGTTCAGCTCCTCGTGATAGCAGCTGTCCACCTGCTGAAGTGTCCCTGAGCAACGCACAGGATCACTGCTGGCTGCTGTTGTTTTCGCTCTCCTCCGAGTAAAAGACCAGTCAGAGAAAACACGTCTTTTCCATTAGTTTCCTTCAGCATCTCATCTCATCTGTCGTCAGACGGCAGCTCGCTGGGTCCAGGACTTTAGCCCGGACGGAAATGTCTCAACAACTATTGGCTGGATTGTGATTAGGCCTACATTTGGTATATTTGGTACGGATATTCATGGTCCCCTGAGGATGTATCCTGATGAATCTGGTGATCAGCTGACTTTTCCTCCAGTGCTGGCATGAGGTCCACAGTCGTGGTTTCGATTTTGAACTATTGCTATGAAACTTGGTACACACATTCATATTTCCCCCAAGATGAATTGTAATAACTTTGGTGATCCTCTAGCTCAAAATGTCTCTGGTTCCAGCTTCTCAAATGTGAAGCTTTACTGCTTTTCTTTCATTTATATCATTGCAAACTAATCAGAAATCATCTTCGGCTTTAGGGAATTGTGCCTGGTTTGGCGTTTTTCACTATTTTCTGACATTTTATTGATTAAAAGATTAATTAAAAAGATAATCAGCAAATTAAACAATAATCAAAAATATTTTTTAGTTGCAGACCTTGATGAGGGTTTAAATGCCTGAACAAACTTCTCCAGAGTCAACTGTAGTACCTACTCTACTCTGTAAAGAGCAGGAGTCGAAAGACAGACATCATCTGTCCTGCACAACCAACACACCCTTAAAGCACAATGTGTTTCATTAAAATAAATAAATAAATAAAGCCATAATGATCCTAATAGAAAGAGGAATAATCGACTAAAATGCATCTTTGGGGAAAGGAGATGAGCTGTGAAGTCATTCGTCTCAGTTTCACTGCTCAGGCTGTTACTGCAGTGACGGCTCTCGGCAGAAGTAAACCTCCCAACGAAATGAGTCCATTCTCGTTAAGATACAGGAGGAAAGTCGCTGTGCTGGAATCTCTCCTTCATTTCCTCATTTTTGACACTGAAATAGATTAGTGAACGAGTGTGATATGTATGAGATGGCGACATATCTGAATTGCAATCAGACGAGTTTTGTTGGCTGCATAATATGTGTCATGATGGCACTGGTGCGGAAAGTAAAACCTACTAAACTGCTTATGCAAGACTCTCTATGGCAAATACTTTAAATATCTTTTTACAAATGAGGTGTTTCGTACAGGCTCACTTCAGGTGAGTGGACGCAAAGACACTCAATTCAAAATATGTTCCACAAAAGTTATTTATGGTAAGATAACACTATATTCATCTTATCTTTTCTTAAACAACTGAAATAAACAACATATTTTACAAACTTCCAAACCACATCATAAATTTTCATGCCAGAACTAAATATAGTGGTGTGGGTGTGATATCTTTTTCCAGACAGTTGAACTTCAGCACCTTTTCCAATCAGCTGTTTATCGGGATGTGTGATGCAGCAGTGAAGAGGAGGAGGAGGAGGAGGAGGAGGAGCAGGAGGAGAGATGTCAAGGCAGAGCAGAGCTGGTGGAGGAAGGACAGAGCAGATTTATGATGGCAGCAGGTTCACTCTCGTAACGGATCAATATAAAGACAAAGAGAGAGACTGAAAACCTTAAATAAACAAGCAAACAGGGAAACATAAACATGAGAGCCGTCTGCTGAAAGGATTAGTCCAGCAAACAAATCACATTCTGTAGCCTAATGTTATAAAATAGCCAACAATAATGCTGCAGCGACCTGACTAAATTAAACAGCAAATCTATCCTCTAATGCACCAGAAAAATTTGTAATACTTTTTCCAGGTAGGAAGAAATGAAGAGGAAGTATTTAAAGCACAGAGGAAACTATAACAATGCAATATAATAAGTAAATAGTAATATATGTTACAATATAGTCAGGAAAATATGATGCACTTAGAGAAAGATGGAGAGATGAGGAGGTGAAGAGTTTCGGGATATGAGAGGAGACGAGTGAGGACAAGAATGGCCTCCAGTGCTCTTTACTAGCTGTTCCTGCCAAATGGACATGACTTAAAGGCTGTGTGTGTGTGAGTGTGTGTGTGTCTAGTTTATGTAAATGCACGTTTTTATATCAATTTAAAACCCTCTCATTTGTTGACTCTTTGTTTATATGTATTTATATAGAGTCTCACAATAGCTATATGGCTGTTCATCATCACAACCGAGCTTCTTCATGACAGTTTGTTACTTGGTAATGTGACTCATAATTTGTTTTATTTTTAACAACGTACAAAGTTGATTCCTTAGTTGATGAAATAGTTGGTAGGTTCATTTATTGTGAAGATAACCCCTCAGTGTGCTATAGGTTCTTGTTACAGAGCTACAAGCTTGTGGGTTTTTTAACTGTGAGGATTTTGTTTGATTTATAAAAATGTTGAGTCGCCTCTAGGAGAACATATAATTTATTAACATGTTTAAAAGTGTAATGAATTGTAAAGAGCTTGCAATTCATCTCAAATGTGGTGTTTTTTTTTACAGGAAAACACAGATTTAAGGAGCTAATTTCAAGGCTCAATTATTATTGATTTCACCACACAGGATGCAAAACAAAATGAAAATTGGAGCCACAGAAGATGATATAGATGATTCAATTTAGAATGAACAGGATCAGGATGAAATAAAACCAATATGATGTGGTTAGATTTCCATTGTGAACTGGCTTGTGTGTGTGTGTGTGTCACCTGTGGTTTACTAGATAAAAGGAGGCAAAGGGAAAGGAGGAGGGTAAGGGAGGAAGAATAAAAGGAGAAATGAGAAGCAGATGAGGTAGAAGTTTTGTGTTCTCTGGGTTTCTGACTCCCTGATGTCTACGCCCTCTATATGTATATCTATATATATATCACACATACACACATATATGTTATTTCCTCCCAAAAACCTTACTTCACTCATCCTGCCTTTCATCAACTCTCCTCTCCTCTCCTCATTCTGTATTCTCCCCATTGTCCCTCTCTCTGTCTCCCTCTTTCACCCTCCCAATCTCATTCTCTGTACCGCTCACTTCACTTTCAATTTCTCTCCCCTCCGTCTGAACCCACCCAATCTTCATTTATTCATTCCTCTGACTGTCAGTATACACTTCCCTCTTTTCTTCTCCTTTCTCTTTCCACCTTCTCACTCCACTGCAGCTTTTCTCCATCACTCTTGTTTCTCTCTCTCTCTGCAATTACACTATAAGGCCAAAAGTATGTGGACACCCAAACATTACACTGATATGTGTCTTTGTGTCAAGACACTTATGTGTCAAAAGCTGGAAAAATTATTACTATTTACTCTGATTTTTTCAGTGTTATATAGTGAATGTTTTTGTCAGCCATTTCTAAATGTTGTACACAGTGAAGGTCTGAAAATATGAAAATAATTTGATTGGTTTTCTTCGTTTTTGGACTTTCCTTTAAGTATTGTTTGAAAATGTGAACGCAGCTCTCTGGATCTGGCATGTATGACCTTGGTGGTGTCTTGTCATTCATTCATTCATTTTCTTATTTGGAACCAAGGGATGAAGCTCAGACCCCAAAAGTACTTGGACAATAGTATGTGGACGGAGATGACCACATACTTTTGGCCATATAGTGCATTTCTCCTCTGTTTTCGAGTCACATAGCTGATAGTGAGCCACTCTATCACTCTCTTTCCACCCCTCCCCTTTTTTCCTATTTCTCGCTCTACCTCCTTCACTCCATCCCCCATATCTCTATTTCTCTCTCTCTCCCTCTTTCTCTCTCTCTCTCTGTTTCTTGTACTAACTTGATCTTCCTCTCTCGCCCTCTGGCTTCTGATTGGCTGCCTTCTTCCTGGCTCTTTATGAATTGAACAGCACCGGCTGGATGCGACTGGCTGGAAGCTAATCATCACAACGAATGCTCTCTCTCTCTCTTTCTCTCCCTCCCTCCCTCTCTCTCTCTCTCTCTCTCTCTCTCTCTCTCTCTCTCTCTCTCTCTCTCTTTTTCTCACACACACACACGAACACAAATATACGCACATGCTCATTGGCAACAGCAAAACCTTTCATTGAAATGTGTAGAGGTGCTCATACATACTTTCTATAACCGTCTCTCGCTCTCTCTTTCTCTCTCAAACACACACACATGCTTGCACACTCATGTTCACACACACACACACACACACACCGGCACACAGCCTGCTTTGTCAACAGCTCACGTAGCGCGGTGCACTCAGGCGAGCTCTCTCACACACACACACACACACACACACGTTGCGTAGGACACACACTCTTCTCTCTCTCTTTCTCGTCTTCTGTCACTCTCCCTCGTTCACCCTCATCCGCAATCACATGCCGAGCTTCACACACACACACACACACACACACACACACATAGACATGCAGTCACACACTCCGGGATGCAGACAGCTTCAGTGATGCTGTGACGCTCTGTTCTCACACACACACACACACACACACACACTTTCTTGCACACTCCCGCTTTAACGCACACACACCTCGTCAGCTTCTCTGTCTGTCCGTCAGTCCGTCAGTCAGTCAGTCAGTCAGTCAGTCAGTCAGTGTGTGTGTGTGCTGGTGGAATGAGGCGGTGATGTTTTGGGACAGGAAGAATAGTATGGGCAATTCCCAACGACGGCCCAAAGGAAGACACAGACCGAAATCGGCAACAGGTACTTTATCTTTCTATATATATCGTGTTTTCATTCATTTGTTCTCTGTCTGTCTGTCAGTCTTCGTTCTATCGATCTGTCTGTGTAGTAATGGCTTTCCATTCAGTGCGTCCTTACATGCAAAAATGTCTCGTATTCAGGTGTCTCACATCCATGCGTCCCTCTTTTCGCCCCTCCATCCATTCATCTTTCCTCCATTTATCTGACACACACACATGCACATCTCATTCATCCATACATCCATCTTTCTATCTATTCATGAGCCCATCTAGTCTTTTCTATCTTTTCCCTGCAATCAATTCTCTTCCGTCCATTTATCTTTCAGTTTCTATATCCAGAATGTCTCAGATTCACGTGTCTCACATCCATGCGTCTTTTCTTCCATTCATTTTACACACACTCATGCTGGCAAGCGCACATTCATTCACCATCTGTCTATTTATCCGTTGATATGTATATCGACTACTGTTATGTCATTTTTCTTTCTGTTTCTCCATCCCTCCATTCAAAACGTCTACTATTCAGGTGTCTCACGTCCATGCATCCAGCCATACGTATTTTCCTCCATCCATCTTGCACACATAACTTGGCGAGCCGCAATGTATTCACCTGTCTGTCTGTTGGTTTATCTACTATTGCCTTTGCACCCAATCCATTGTCATCTCCCAATTTCTGCTTCCGAAATGTCTCATATTCAGGTGTCTCATGTCCACGTCTCCTTCTTTTCACTCCTCCATCCATGCGTCCATGCATCTTTTCCTCCATCCATCCTATACGCACATACGAGCCTCCATTCATTCACCTCTTCATCTGAGCTTGATCTTCTTTATTTATTACTAGTTTTCCAGGCTTCCTTTCATCTATTTTTCTCCCAATTTCTGCATCCAGTCATCTTTCCATCTTACTCACAAATACACAGCTTAACTTAACCTAAATTCATTCACCCATCCACTGTGTCAAACTATTGATCCATGTAGTATTGTATCCAAAATGTGCTACAAGTATATTGAGGTCTCACGTTCATACTTATCTCTTTTCACCCTCCATCCACAATTTTTTTTGTCCTCCATCTACATCTTAGCTGGCAAGCCTCTATTTATTCACCTATCTATCCATTGATCTATCTATCTAGTATTGTTTTACCAGCTAATCCAATCTTCCGTCATTCTGGTGTACAACGTCCTTGCATCCTTCTTTTCAAGAACCAGTCCATGCATCTTCTCCTTTATTCACTTTGTACACATGCCCTTGGCAAGCCTCCATTCATTCAGTTATCCATTTATCTGTCTATTACCGGTCTTCCATCTAATGATCCTGTGTTTCCGTTCGTCCATTTATTCTCCATCCCACCATCTGAAATGTCTCATATTCAGGTGTTTCATGTCCATGCATCTTCCTTTTCATCCCTCTGTCATGCATCCATCCATCCATCATTGCATCTTTTCCTCCATTTATTTCATACCAATTCATTTAATTTCTCCATCCATTTATCTGCCAATTTTCCATCCGTCCATCCAAAAAATTTCATGTCCATCCTGCTTTTTTCATCCATCCATCCGTCTTATCCTCCAGTCATCTTTTCCTTCGTCTGGGTTGCCAGGTTTGAATGAACTAGGTCAATTGGTCTTTTGCCTCTTGGCGTGCGACTGGGCTTAGAGACTGCATGTGTGTTTCTGTGTGTGTGTGTGTGTGTGTGTGTCCTCCAGTAGTAGCTTTTGGTATACTGCTGCTGCTGAGCTGAAAGTGTGTCTGTGTGTGAAAATACTATGGTTTTAATGTTTCACACATTTTGCATACCACTGCCACATGCTGCAGTCTCGTGCATTTGTGTGTGTTAGAGTGTGTGACTGCTCGGCTGCACTGCCTCGTCCTGCACGGCTGGATGGGATTACTAGGGGGCTCTTTAATTATCGCCGAGAGCGAGCGAGAGGGCGAGCGAGGCAGGGACAGTGTGCGGGAGAGAAAGAGAGGGAGGGGAAGGGAAACGAGAGAGAAGCGGAGATGACAGCCCTTGTAAATCTGCCCCTCTTACTTGCTTCCTCGTCGGACGATAAAGGAGGAAGAGGAGGGGATGGAGGGGATGGAGTGAGAGAGGGGGCAGCGGGAGGTGAGGAAGAGGATGGAGCAGAAAGAGAGAGGAGGAGGGGGTGAGGAGGGAAGGAGGGAGAACGAGGGGGAGAGAGAGGAAAGGATGAAAGAAAATAGTAGGGATGAGCGTTTTAAGGAGAGGTGGAGATGAACGACGTACAGGCAGGCACGACGAAGGACTGGGTGCACGGGGGGGGATGAAGAGGAAGATGAAGGAGGAGGAGGAGGACGTTACATTAAAAACACACATGCGAAGTGTTTAGGTCATGCTGCAGAACCGCACAGTACACACAGTGCCAGCCGAGAGTAAACACACCCATATGCTCACTCTGTCCACACACACTATATGCACATCCCCTGGAGAACAGTGTGTGTGCGTGTGTGTGTGTGTGTGTGTGTGTGTGTGCGTGCGTGCGTGCGTGTGTGTGTGTGCGCACGCAGCATGCATGTGAGCTTTAACACAAACCGACAGCCAAGCAGCCTTCACACACCTGCCGTGGCGCAACAATCAACACAAGACGCTTCCCGATACATTTGACCTTGACTTCAATCAGCATCCGAAGGCGTATTTATCGCCTTCAGACGCGATGGTCACATTACTGTCACCAGGTGCTGCGTTATGTTCCACATACTTTAATTTACTGTCATCACTGGTGTGACAATGATACGGTCAGGGACAAGAGGCGTAATTGGTGCTTAATGGGTGGAAGGAAGAAGTGCATTTTTCATGAACGAAGGGGGTCAAACACTTAAAACGACCTGCTGATGTCTTCTGTGCATATATTGCCTGTGTGCCTGTGTATTTTACATCGTGATGACGCAGTAAAACCTCATCGGGAGCAGGCTGGGGGAGATTTTTGGGTGTACAAACACGGGAGATCGTCGATCGCTTCACGCTTCCTCACAACAGTAAACGGTTCTTTTAACCGTGATCACAAGTGTTCAAGAAGCACAATTTTAAGGTTACGTGCTCAGAAACTGGCGACTACTCTAAGTGGACCTTGAGTTGGAATTCAAAGCTACTTTCCCGAGCTCAAGGATGATCTTTGATGTCAGACTTTTGTTGTTTTGTTGTCAAACTGCATCTGAGCCCAGAAGCCCTAAAGGTGCTGTGGATGACCGAGCTTTGGCAGATCTGGTCTCTGATGTTTTCTATCCGTATATGCAGCATTTTGTCCCAATTTCTGGTGCCTGGGTCCGCACTGCTGTGGTGTTTCTGGACTGCGCCACCCAGAAATCACCTGTCAGTCAGACAGCACGTGGAGGTCTGAGATTTTGGATTTTGGGAGTCTGCTCAGCCGCATTAACGGCCAATTCCTTCTTCTTCTGGGTATTTTCCTTTTATGTCTTCTTCGGTTTATTACAAACAAACTGTAAAGGATAAATACAACACTTCCTGTGCAGGTGTGAGATCTTTTCAGGACAGACCTCCTGAGTCCATTAGCTGCACTATTTCCTCTTTTTACTTTCTCTATGCTTTCTCTACTCCTCTCCATCTATCTTGGTATTTTTCTTTTACTTTTTTCTCTTTACTTTGCACTCTTATTTTTTTATCCCTCATACGCTCTCTCTCTCTCTCTCGTACTTTCTGTTCAGCTAAGACGCATCTCTCTTTATGTCGTTTTGTTACACTGGGATCAGACAGCACGATGTTTTCCAGATTCAGTCTGGCGTGTGGTGTCGACAGCTCGTTGTTTTGTCCCATGTAGCGTTTGACAACCAATTGTGCGTCTAGGACACCTCACAAAATCGGCGAGACAAACTTGTAAAACCTTTTTTTGCTTCGGATGCCATGGTTTTTCACTCTCCTTATCACTGAAGCCTCTGCTGCCTCGTGCCCTCCCCCCTTTGCGCATCATGTAGGTTGTAAGACCACGAGCAGTGATTTTTTTGACATAGTGACCATCTTGGAAGACGTGTCGTGCAGTCCGATGCCAGTAGTCTCACTTCATCTTTCTTTCCTTTTTTACCTCCTCTCTCATCTCCTTTCTCTCTTTCTGTTTCGACTCCATTTTCACTCTTTTTTTCCCCTCTTCTGTCATGTTCATTTTTGACTGTTGCCGTGATGCTGACACCTTGGTGTATTACACACACACACGTAAACACACACAGTGACTAGGTTTTTCTATATGATGCCTCTGTTTCTGTGCTCTTCTGCTGCTATGCAACCGTTGTCCTAGTCATCACCTGATAACACTCTTCCTTTGGTCTAGTTTCTCTGCTCAAAAATACAAAAGAAATTCTTTTTTCTACTTTTTTTCCAGCTTTGCCGTTATTTGTTCTTTCTCCGTTCACTTACTCATGTTAATGGGCATGACCGACCATAAACACAAACACACACACTGAACAGGTTCATTCATATATTTGACATGGATGATGTCATTTTCAGCAAAGCCAGCACCCTGCAGCAAGGGAGAGGGAGAGAGAGGGGGAGACAGGGAGACAGGGGGAGACAATGAGAGTGGGAAAGGGAAGGGGTGTGTATTTAGATAATTGGATGGAGGCGAGGAGGAAGATGGTTTAGAGAAAGCGATTGAGAGATCTCAGGCAAGATACGAGCTGTGAGAAACAGCAGCGAGAGGAGAGAGATGTAGGATGATGAAGAGAGAGAGAGAGAGAGAGAGAGAGAAGATGCCAAAAAAGACAAAGAAAGCAGAGGAGAGGAGAGAAGAAGAAGTAAGGGAGGAGTAAAGGGAGGCGACAGGAAACAGCGCCTGGGAGTGTGTGGTCGAGGCTGCCGCTGCCATGGCAACCGTACAGGTGTTAAAGCAGGTCAATTGAATGCCGGTCGGCACAGTGCCAATGACCAACAAGCACGTGTGTGTGTGTGTGTGTGTGTGTGTGTGTGTGTCTGTGGGTGCATTCACTGGCTTGTCCATTCATTAACAACAGTGTGTGTGTGTGTGTGTGTGTGTGTGTGTGTGTGTGTGTGTGCGTGTGTGTGTCGCCTACTGATCTGTTTGCCGCATGGCGGGCGTGTCACATGTCTCGATGCGTGGTCTGCTCTGCTGACCGGTCTGACATGTGAACGGCGTGTCTTAAGTCAAAACTGTGTGTGATTGATAATATTAAGTGACAACAACAGCAATAAGTCAAACTATAACAAATGACCAACAGAACAAAGAACATTAAATGGTCGATCTTTTGTTTTTTGGACTTGGTCTTGACTTGATCTCCAAACTGCTTGGACTTGTCTCAGACTTGACAAAAGTGGACCCGGATTCTTCCTGTTCATCTCCTCCGAAATGCAGATTTTGTGGCTTCGCAGGCTGTTATGAGCTTATATCCCTCTTCTCGCTCGTGAAAATTAATTGCGTGTTGCAGCCAAAAGGAAGATGGAGACAATTAAGAGCAGATGCTGCTTTGAGATGGAACTGAGGCCTTGCGCTGCATTTTAACATGGGAAGTTAAGTACACAAAGTAGTTGGAATTTAGTTTGTGGAAGTCATGAGGAAACTTTTGCAGCAAGAATGTATCATCACTTTTTTTTTATTTTGTATTTAAGTAAAAAAACAAATAAAATAAAGAGAGTACACAAAGAAAAAGTTGGACCGCAGCTCAGACCTTAAATCTGGTCTCTAACATAAAGGTCACACATTCAATGACCCCCTGCAGTCATCCTGTTTTTTCATTTTCTTTATCACGCCACTGAACCAGTACTGGCTTGTTAGTGAAAATCTATCTTGGAGAGGTTTGTGCCTGTGAAAAAAGATAGGCTTGAGAGAAATCAATGTTAAAAAGAAGCTCAGGGGGTTACAGTCACATTGGCTAAACACCAACAGCGATTTATTTCACTCCGAGCAAATGTTTGGCTTGTTATCAGGAAATATACTTTCAAAAATCGAATCAGTAATCGCCTGTTTTCTCCTTTTATTTCAACTTCCACAGATCACAGCTATTATAATAATATCTGTAATCACATTACTGCAACCTTAAAGTATGGCTGCATATATATAATAAAATTTGCCTCTCACCCATTAAAACACACACAGCAAACTACCACCGGGAGCCGACACTTCAGCGAGCCAACCCTGTGATTAGTGGCCAACCCGCTTTACGCGCGTAGCCACAAATATGTAATCCATTACTTTACTTTTGGTTGCATAGCAACATTCAGACTGGTCAGTTCGCTCCAGTGCCTGCAGTGAGACACCCTCTGTGTTTCTGTCTTGTCTTGAAGGTCTCAAAAAATGCACGAGCCCAGTTGGGACGTTTGTAACCTTAATTTATCCCGGGGAGACTCGCTGCGCAGCCCCTTCTTCTCCTCCAGAACTGGTGTTTTTATGCACCACTGTGCTTTAAATTCAGATTCACAGGGGCCGCCGAGTGCAGCCGCAGCTTTAATGGTGACTGAGCAGCTTCTCCGGCGCTGTCGGGAGTTTAGTGCCTTGCTGAGAGGAACCTCAGCTGTTGTATTTAAAGGTGGGGAGAGCATTAATCATTGGCTCTCTCTGCGGTGGAGATCTGCGAACTCAGCGCCCTCGCTCTCCCTGGCCGGCTTCTCCAACACTTAGACTGCCATGGCTTCCAGATAGCAGGTATTAATAATGCCTGTCATTGACTTTGTTGCCTTAATTCGTCCTTTGTATGGTCTTTTTTTCTGCACAGCACTCTCACTATATACTGTCTAGCTTTCAGTGTATACATTCTTTCCATTGTGTCTTGCTTTGCTTGCAGGGATACTCGTAACAGAGGCGCTCATACCTGTGGAAAGCTTGTTGGGTTCACAGTGAATTAATGGTATCTGCATTTATCATGTTTTTTTTCAATCTGCTATCTAACACTGAATATATACATATACAGTAGCCTGCAGGATACACACTGTAGCGTAATGCCCTTTGTGACCTCTTGTTCTCTTACTTCCTAACAACAGTCAGCCATGTTTTGCATCTGAATTCAAGAAAAGTGTCCAAACTGGCCCTCAAGTCAGTCCAGCACAAAAGAAAGCATTCACACATACACACATATTTCCCTGCGTTTACAGTCGACACAGTTTGTTCCATGTTTTCCTTCAGTTATTTCTTCCATATTTAAAAACTGCAAAACCATTTTCCAATGTTAAAGCAACACGTCAAGATCAAAGGAGCGTTCATAATTGGGACAACAGTGTTTTCAATTAAATTTTGGTTTGAAAGTGAATCAACCCTAACACACACACACACACACACACACACACACACACACACACAAGTTCACATACAGCATGCATGCAAAAACACAGTGTGCGAGTGCTGCTGGGCACTCTTGTCACCTCCAGTGTTTACAGGAAGTAACTGTTGAGGAGAGGAAGGAAAGGACCCGGGCTGCACCAACAATAGACATGATGGAGGAGAGGAAAGGGGGCAGAGAACATTAAAATGTAGATATCGTGGCACATTATTTCAATACTGTGAAATATGTGGTTCATAACTAACACTAATTACTTTATTGGGTTATTTTCCAGCTTATTACTAATATGTCTAATATGTGTTCCTACTTTAGCTGAAGCACATTGACCACTTGACTAATCTCTGGGAAAATTTGTAGATTCGTTTAAGGTGAGAGCTGGAGGGGAGGGAAAGGAAGGAGAAGGGGAAGTGTTAGCAGGGAAGAGGAAGAAAGAAAAAAAAAACGAAGAGGGAGGCACAACACCCGGCACCATCAGTTTCCTCCCTTTCTCTCCTCCCACACCATGAGAGAAAACCTTCCCTGCACCGTTTCTTTCCTCCTCGCCTTCTATTCTTTCTGTTCCCCCTCTCCTTCTATATCTCTTCCCCTTCTGCCTGCTGACCCGCTCGCAGCCACAGCCTGAATGACTCACTGGGTTTACCTCAGTAGGCAGCTGGCCTCTCCTCCTCTTCTTCTCCTCCTCCTCTCTGCCGCTCCACTTTTCCCTCCGAGTTGACATGTGTGTGATAGTTTCAGTGCCGGAGAGAGTTTAGGAATACAGACATGGAAGTTTTCTGGGCCAGGCCAGGTAAGAGACACTGGGAATGGTTTAGTTTCTGGGGTGGAGGGATGAGGGACCGATGTGGAAGGAATCGGGGTTTCGAGAAGTTGGAGCAGGGAGCCGAGTGGTACTGGAACGAGGAGGACAGCTTCTTCTCACGATAAGGAAAACTCAGGAATGTTACACTTGACATTAGTGAGGGTAACGTGACCATGTGTGTGCATCGTTTCCAAGAGTCGACATTATATGCATTTTTATGTAGCCGCGGCTTTGGTATTTTTGGCATTTTGAGGCACATTTATGGCCAAAGCGTTATGTTTTTGGACGTCACACTTTGCTGGAGCATCATAGCTGCTGGTTAATATGAGTGTGTGTGTTTGTGGGGACATAAATCTGTTTACACAGTCGCATTGTGGGGACTCGCCTTCCTTATGAGGACAAAACACAAATCCCCATAACATAAATCACTAAATTTTAAGGTGAAGGTTGAGCTTAGTATTGCTTATGGTTAGGGTAAGTCTCCAGGGAATGAATGTTAGTTAATGTAATGTGTGATGGAAACACGACTGTGTGTGTGTGTGTGTGTGTGTGTGTGTGTGTGTGTGTGTGTGTGGAGGTCTGGCATGAAACATTTCCCAGTTTTGAGCATTGCAGTACCTGGTGTTTGTCATAAAGCTGAAGAATTTCACAGGTTGTTGAAAAAGGAAAGCAACAGTTTACAGTAAATAACATTAGTATCTTCTTAACTCCTTGTTTGGAAAAGAAAACTATATTGGACAGCTTTAAACACGTTAAATCAACCCTTTTATATATAGTTTTCCCCTCTTAGCAAGTTTTCCCCTTTAAGTAGCTTCATGGATGGAAAGATCATCTTATTCCACACTGTTTGACGATATTCCAGCTCTCATTTTTAGAATATGAAATATTCAAACCCATGACTCCATGCTGTGCACTCTTCAATTAAATGGAAATATTCTTCTTGTCTTGTGTATCATTTTATACACATTTCCCCAAATATCAGCCCCACATATTTGGTGTCTTTGGGTCTTTGGAAACTTTCAGATCTCCACTAGAATTTAAAATAACGGTCTGCGGAATTGAACCGTATTTGGTTTCACAGCAAACAATAAACATATGGTCATGCTCAAGTTTTGATTGCCGACTCTCATGCTTACATGAGACAGACAGCTTAGTGTATATTTATGTGTGCGTGTGTGTGTGTGTGTGTGTGCGTGTGTGTGCGTGTGTGTGTCATCACCTCTGAAAGGCTCTTTGTGTGTCAGGGGGCCCACACTTTGCACTTTGTTCGTCTTTTTCGCCCTCGAAAAGACTTCACACATGCCTGGTAAGTTGCCACGAGGTCAGCTGAGGTCATCATCAACACACACACACACACACACACACACACACACACACACACACAAACACACAAATTGGTTTGACTATGTTGCTGAAAGTGCATTTTGACTCTGGCTTGGTCACAGTGTGGTTTGGTGCTCAGCTACAATGGTTTCCAATAGAGCAATTATTATAATATCCAATACACACACACACACACACACACACACACACACACACACACACACACACACACACACACACAGCTGAGGCTTAGCTTTCTACCATTTTACACTCCAGTATGGAAAAATGAAGCACAGCAAGAACCACACACACACAGTCACATGTTAGTAGCACGCACACATACAGTATTTCACATGCTTATACATCATGCTCCGTTCCATGATAGCACACTCACACACATGCATGCTTCTCTGATTATCTCACTCTCTCCCCCACCCATCCATCCACCCACCCACTTATGCCCAAGTTCAATTTGAAAATGAAAGGGAAAGAAATCAAGTCTCATCGAATTTTTATGCAGATGAGTTACTAAATGCGGCGCCTCGATCGTCGGATCAGCCCCGGCTGCAGCGCAGTGATGGATGGAGTGATGGGTGTGAGCCCGAAGAGTGAGAAGGATGGGGGAAGGAGGGTAGGAATGAGAGGAAGTGAAGAAGAAGAAAAAGGTTGCAGGGAAGCAGAGTGAAAACCTTGTAGTTTGTAGTGATGTTACTTCAAACATCAAGGGGGCGCAATAGTAAAGTTACCTGCGATGCCGTCCCCTGAGGCAGAGTGAAGCGAAGGAGATGGAGAGAGGAGGACAGAAACAGTAGAGAGAAAAGGCGGATTTGTTCAGAGATAACAAGATGGACAGTAGGCAGGTGCAATACATCTTCTGTTGCAGGTAGAAAGTCCAAACAGCAGCAGATACTTCCTCTCTTTCACCCGCAAACCCACACGAGCCTCATATTTGTACATTTCTGGTGACTGGCCTGTAACGTTCACACACTGGGCGGTAAGTAGGTGTGTGTGTGAGTGTGTTGGGGAATCTAAATGAAATAAATGTGTAAATGACGGCTTTGACCTGCAAGTGACTTTCCCGCAAGTATTTTGGCTCCATATCAGAGAGAGAAAGTGTGTGTATGTTTCTTATGGCCCCAAATAACCACATCTCGCCTTCTGTTCTTCAATTATTTTTTGTCATTGATTAACCAGCAGACATTTGCTTTCATGCAAAGAGTAAGAACAAATATGAAGCTATAGCCAGCTGTGATTACCCTAGCTTAGCATAAAGACTGGGAGCATGGGGAAACTGTTAGCCTGGTTCCTCGTAAAACCACAAATACTCAACTCACAGACATGAGTCTGATTCTAAAATGTAAAAATGTGCTTGTTTTTTTTTACTTCCGTAAGAATAAATAATGTTTTTTTTTTTAGATTTGATTAGTGCTGAGATGATGGGTCTATTTTTGCTATTGTATGTATTGTTTTGTATCGTTAAAGGAAAGATCTGTGGCTTTTGCACGTAAATAAATGTATCGTGCTACTTTTCACCCTTGGTGAAAATCACATTTGCTGTTAAAGTTATAATCTCTAAGATTTTCATTTAAATAACTGTCTGTTAAGTCACTAACACAATGGTGATTTAGTTTATGGCCCGCTGATGAAAGCATTTGCATTTGCAGTATGACAACATTTACGAACTGGGTGTCGGTGGCGACACGAAAAAATCAGAAGCGGCGCATCATCACCCAGCAGTGGTCGGTCCGACAGAGAGGGAAGGCAGAGCTAATGAAACAGATTCACTTGTATGTGAAGCAAACAACAAACAAAGAAAAGACTGATTATAAAATAAACTTAGTACTCTCTGGTGGACAAACTATGTAATGGAGACGCTGTTTTTAAATTACCATTTTGCATTCAGGTTTTCAGGTTGTTTGAAGTAGAAAAGAGAAAAAAACAGCTGGTCAAGTGTGTTTAAGGTGATTATTCTGCTACAAGCTCATCAGATCACCGCAGAGTGATTTGCATTTATTAGAGATGTCTGTCTGGTTAACAGGAAATACATGGAGGGCTGTTTCCTGTCAAGACAATGGCTCCTGGAAGTAATCTGACCGAGACAGTACAGCCCTCTAGGGCCAGTGTGTGTGTGTGTGTGTGTGTGGCCGGTGGTGTAATGTGAGGTGGTCTGTGCAACATCAACCCACTGGGAAGTCCAGACGTACACATACACTGACACAGTGTGGGAATAAGTCTAAATGAAAGGCAGGATGAAAGGAAAACACATTCTTTATGGACAGTGTAGTGGGAGCTGGTATCGTCGCCGGGTGCCACTGGGGCTTGTAGTTTGCTGTCAGACAAGGTTAACTCTATCAAAGCAGGCTGGAACTACAGGAAGTGGTGCCAAAACAAATCTGAGGGGCTGGCAGCTGGCGATAAGGTACCTGTGGGGATTGTAATCCTTTCTGACGGATGAGGCCAACTGTCAATGTGGGCCAGACAGGAAGTCCAGCTCTGGATCAAAATGATCATTCTAACAACTAATCTCATCTAATCTAATTTATACTTCAAGTCCTCTACATGTCAATGGGAAATTTACCAGCTGGTTGCGAACTGTGTCTGTCTGAAGAACGAACTTCAGTTTAATAAAAAAGCAGCAGTTTTCCTACATAAAGTTCGTCCTTGCCCCCTAAAACAGCAGATACGACACCTACTTCAGCATAATGATTTGTTAAATGTCTCCGATATTGCTCACTGTCCCCTTTTCTTGTCCTACAGGGTTTAGGTATGAACGAACAAGTGTCCACCTCTGTTATCCAGTGGTTTGCCGTGGTTGGAGTACAAAAATCCACCACTGCATCTCTGACCTGGTGGGAAGTTTATCAGAAGTCGAAAGTCAGACTAAACACAGACATGCTCAAAGTGTAGAAAACCCTTGTAGACGCTAAGAATACAAGTGTTTTGTGGAAGTTAAATTTCGCAGAAGGAGCAGGAGGACAGTTTGTTGAATGGCAGAGGGCCAAAATAAAAGCACTGTATGTCTCTTCCTGTTAAAGCAGTGCAACTACTGCTCGCTGCCGGTTGTTGCAGTTTGTAGCATAAAATATTAAAAGCATCACAAGTGTTGTTCAGCATGAAATGTTAAATCAACATCTTGTATTGCGGCCGTGTTGCGTTTAAGAGCAAAGACGAACCACACTAGTTCATGTGACTCGGCAGGCTGGTGGCTGTGTGCTCAAACTGTCCACCGTGTAAAGCTTTTCCCTGTTTCGTCGTACTGCGCTTAGTAGAAACGGTCTCAGAGGGAAACGGGATTCACTTCAAACCGTTGCCTCGGTGGATTGTGTCTTCTGTGTCCCTCTCGCTCTCTCGTTATCATTTTATGTCTTTTGAAACTTTTATTTTGAAACTTTTTGTAGCTGGGGGAGTTTGTGCAGATGTGTTTCGCTTGGATGGGAGTTGACAGCTGTTCTGATTTTGTGTGTGTGTTTGTGTGTGTGTGTGTGTACAGTACACCTTGGACCATCTGTGTCCCAGTGGTATTTACTACTGGGTCAGTGTGTGTGTGTGTGTGTGTGTGTGTGAGAGGTGATAAAGGAAGATTGATGGACTACAGCAGGACGAGTGTGCACTGACCTCTGCTGATGGGGTCAAAGGTCACGGAGAGGGACCTTGGCAGAAGAAAGTGTGTGTGTGTGTGTGTGTGTTTGTGTGTGTTTGTGTGTGTGTGTGTTTGCGAAGAGGAATGGGTTATAGCCGCTGACCTTGGAAGAACTGTGACATCACTTCCTGTCTTTTTGCCGCAGTCTTTTCCTCTGGGGTGAGAGGCGGGACACACACGCAGATACAAACTTTCCATCGGTTTCCCATTTGCGTGCACAAACTGGGAACACACACACACACACACACACACACACACACACACACACACACACACACACACACACACACACATAGAGACAAACACAAACTCCCTGACCTCTGGTAGAAGTAGCTGAGTCAGCCTCGGTGGCCCTGCCCAGTGATATCAGCTGTATGTGTCTTATCAATCACAGTGATAAATAATCAGTGACTGTGTGTGTGTGTGTGTGTGTGTGTGTGTGTGTGTTTGGTGTCTGAATTTACAGCTGCAGTCGGTAAAGTGACAAACAGTCCGTCCTATGAGTTAGCTGAGTTATAGAGTTAAGCTGATTGAGAACTTTAAAGACTGACTTGCTTTCCGATTTATCATAAAAAATATCTTAAGTGGAAAACCTGGATTACCTTTAGAGTGAAAGTAAATGTGAGAAATAAGAAAAAAAACAGCAGATGACAAAACAATGTCAACTCAAGGGCCCAGTTACTAGCTTTTTGACCATATTACTTGGTCTTCATCAACAGAGACTTTTGCTGTCATTTAAAAAATGATGCCCTTACTATGAATTTGTGTTTTTGTTTAATAAAAAAAAAGTTTTGCAACATTTTTTTTGATAAGTTTGAGGTATTTTTAAGTCTTAATCCATGTCTGGCCTGTTGGCTAAAAGTGTAAAATATGCAGTAAAGGCGCTGCAAGTCTTATTTGTGATCATCTCATTTATTTATGGTAATCATACCAGTGCCTCGGCATGAACATGTTACTAATTTGTTGCTGTTAAATCCTCCATGCAGCACCTTTTAAACAGTTTACATGCCTGTAAAGCACAAAATATTTGTAGGTCGGGCTGCAGCTGACCCCATTTTGACTTAAATGATATGAGATTATCACTGAAGTAGAGTTTTAAAGGGATCTGGAGGGATTTTGGTAGTTCAGAGACGAGTACAAATTAAGATAAAGCTCATATTTGGGTCAGGAAGCTCAAACAACACAAAGTCAGATGCTCGTACACAGCCAGCGGTGCAGCTCCGGAAAATGAATGACATCAAAGATTAGGAATCCTGCTTTGGGAAACAGCTTTTTTAACTTGCACGTTTGACTGTCTGAAATCATCCTCTTTCCCTTTTAAGGTGGAGCTTATAATGACTCATTCATTGGCAGTATTGCACATTAGATCATTGTGGTTATTAGATATTCCACACCATAATCCTGGCATATCAGCAAATTTAACCAATCTGGATTTGTTTACTGTAACAGTCTGCATTTAGATGGTTATTTATCCAGGAAGGTTGTGCATACGTTGAATACACAACAGCTTGCTTTGCATATATTTATATAGTTGCACTTTTTCACTCTCGGGAGAGACGAGGTGCAACCGCATGAATATGTCCCCCTCACGCCTTAAATGCCTTGCTCAAGGGAATAGCCGTTGTTGAGGTAGGGGTGAGCATGATTTGCATGTCCTCTAAGCTGTAACAGGTGTTTATATCTGCAGGGATTCAATGTCCTGCATTGCACCAGCAGATTTAGCTGAAACCTGGTAAGGAAATGTTATGTTTATTAGGAAGTTTTTCCCCCTTCAGATTTTTTATTTTTTTTAAAAGCATTTTAAGTTTTTGCAGTGTTTTTGCATTTATTGTTATCATTGTTGTTATGAATGTTATGCTTCCACTGTAGAGGAGTCGGCCCCAGAGAAGGATGGACTTTGGCAGCATGGAAGTGCCTTCAAACAAAAAGAGCAGATTATACATCACACAACGCATACACCCTCGTTATTAAGTAGATTGATCGCAGGGCGAGATACGTCTGGATCTGATTCAGCTGAGGTGACAGCGACAGATCGATCACATTACTTGGTCGTTTGGTGGTAATTAATAAGACCTGCATGTCGCAATGTTGGAAAAAACAAATGATCCTATCAGTTTTAACATATTGGGAGAGGTGGAGTCAATGGAAAAGGTCACAATCAGATGGGGTTTGCGAATTAAACTTTGATATTGATCAGCTGCACAGCTCTGACCACAGCAGCTGATTCTTTTGTACAATTATACTGCTACACTGTCATTTATATTGTTGTAGACCGAATATGTCACGAATAGGCAGGCTTGATATCAGCCTTTTATTAAATCCGGGATGTTGATGAGTCATGTCATCTGTCCCTGACCCCCAGTTTTTATTCAGTGAACTGTTCCATTATGTTTTAGTAAATTCAGTTTTCTGTTTAATATGCTGGAAAGGTTCACCTTGCTGTGAGTACCTGCAGACACTAACACGTTTCACTTCACTAAGTGTGGTTTTAGTGAAGAGCTTTAGTGCCTGTTGGTGGTCTAAATGCTGCATCAGAGACCATTTCACAAGAAAACAATACGGTTCTGGTTGAAACATAGAAGTTTGAAATTTTATCGGCATGAATTCAGTAAAATGTGGGAGTAAGATTTATATTTAATATTGGAAAATAAGCAGTTTGATTTTTGGCTGAAATGCTTAGTCATTCATGCATATATCTGTGTGTTTGTGTGTGTGTGTGTTTGTGTGTGTGTGTGTGTGTGGGCACCTGTTTGTGTGTGTGTGAATCACATGTGTCACTGCAGTTTCCCGCCAGGCTGATTCGGCTGTATCCACGGCAACTGTGGCAAAATAAGAGCGTGTATGGAAAATAACGGTTATTAATTCCAAAAATACAGACATTGTCTCCATGTGGCAGGTTTGGCGAAGAAGCCCTCGTGTGTGCGTGTGTTCGTGTGTGTGTGTGTGTGTGTGTGTGTGTGTGTGCGTGTGTGTGTGTGTGTGTGTGTGTGTGTGTGTGTGCGTTCCCAGTTGTGAGGCATGTTAACTATATCCCTGTCCGACTAACCATCACAATCAAAGTGACGCAAATCTCTGCGTCAGTAATTAGCATAAAATTGGATCTTTGTTCCTGTTAGCAAACATGGCTGAACGCATCCGGCTCTTCAATTAGGCCCCAACACACACACACACACACACACACACACACACACACACACACACACACAGAATATATATGTGCACACTCACAAAACGGCCATTTGGCATCTCGATTGTTTTGTTTGCGTTCAATTCACTCGAGCTTAGTCTCCATGGTGTCTGAGCCAGGTGGATTAGCCCTGTAATTGCACACACACACACACACACACACACACACACACACACACACACACACTTCCTCATTACACTCAATTCCATTACTCCACCCTCTCGCTTGTCCCCCATTTTGTGTGTGTGTGTAATGGAGGAGATATGACAGAAGAAGAAAGAGGGAGAGGACGGAAAGCTCTGGGGAATTGAAGTGAGTGATGACAGATAAAGGAGGGAAGGGAAGGATGGATTGAGAGAGGATGGGGAGAAGTGGAAAGGAGGAACTTTGTGTGATTTAGGGAATAAAGGATGAAATCGGGCGAGACATGAAAAGAGAGAGGAAGGGAGAAGGAAAGTGATTTAGAGAAAGAGGTAGGAGGAGTAAAAAAACGAGTGAAAGGAGGGAGGGCGAGGATGAATTGTGGCTCACATCACTATAAATGACTTCCAGGGTTTAATAACTGCAGACAGCCAAGTCTCACTGTAGAGCTGAGGGATAAACACCCTTTTAGTAAATGTTTGTGAGTATTGATTTAGGAAATGTATTTGTTTGATTGCTTGAGATGCCAGAGACACACCCGTCCAATAATAAGCTGCCTCTCAAAATGTTTATCAGGTTATGTTAGGTTGAGTCTTTAAAAAAATTACATAAATTCTTGATTTTCTTATTGCCAACAAATCACTTGAAACAAACAATTTGTTAGTTTGTCTCGCAATACTTCCCCTCTGTGTTTTGCACTCTCAGCCCAAAGCCCATTTGTGCCTAATTAAGATATAAATCTGTAAAACGAGTCTCAGATATTTAGTTTCATAATAAAAAAAGGGCTCAGTAATTTCCATTAAACAGCTGAGGACTGTAGTTTTTGCGAAGGAGGAAATACTGAATTTTTCCGGGACTATTTTCAGCGGCGGATTGATGCAGATTTAGTGCTCTCATGACTATTTGCAGCAGCAGGACGGTGTATGTGGGACTGTGTGTTCGTGGTTATAAGGGAACATGTCACCCAGTTGATGTATTTTTAGTAGTTTCTGAACAACAATGGAGCTCTATGGCTCAGAGGAATGAGATATATCAGGCTTATCAGGGATTTGTTGACAATAATATTAAATATCACCAAACTTTTCCTTTTAATGTGAATCCTATGCATTGATTTTCTTTCTTTTCTTACCTGTTACCATACCTGTAAAGACTTTTCTACTGCTACATACAGTTTGCTTTTTTCCCATCTTTTGTTAATTCATTTTGGTTTTAAAACAGGTCTTGAATCTAATCTCAAGTAGGGCTGCAACTAACGATTATTTTTGTTATTGCATTGTCTGTAAAATGGCAGAAAATATTTAGAATATTTATTCCTCACTAACTATGTGACAGTATATTCTGTGTTTGTGAATGTGCTGTTTAATGTATCATTGAAAACATCCGGTACTGAGTCACAACTCCCTAAAAGTCTTGGATGCGTGTGAGTATTACAGTGGATTAAAAAGTAAACACACTCCTAATTTAAAGAAATTTGGATAAACATGAAAACATTCCATTCAAACCCCATTAAAGTGTAGTTTTAACTGTGATGGTTATCTGGTTTTTATGAAACTCAAGAACTGTAGAAAAAGGAATAGAATTTAATAGAAACTGAGCTCATAAAAATAATTGATGCAGTTTGTGGTTTCCTGACTCATGGTGTGTGTTTCATACCTGCTTCTCCTGCAGGGGGCAGCACTGAACTGCAGAGAATCCACTTTCTGCCAGAAGCAGCACATGCATACACAAACACACCCCTAAACACACATGCACACACTCAATTTTCCACCAATTTAGCCACTAAGAGTTAGAATTAGCAGCCTTCATCTTGTTAGGCCAAAGTCTCCTTAAAACCCTCAGATATCATCGTCTGCCACAGCCGGGACTCCAAATCCCCTCAACTTCCTCTTCATCAGAGTTGCACTGCATCCTGCACAAGGTCTTTGAGGAATATATTTACACTTTTTACACTAAGAAATGTCCAACACTTCCTGCATGGTTAAAAGTTAATGGACACTCAGGGGGAAAATGTGCTTTCAAGTCAATAAAATGAAATTAGGGATTATAATGAAAAAAAGTGGCTTTGATGATCAGGGGAGACAAATTTTTAATTTCTGTCTATGTTCTTTGAATTGCCAAACTGTTATACATGACTGTGACTGTCCCTTGTGGGCCACTATAGGTTTTAGTAGGTGATTTGTGGGGCTCTAAAACCAGACAGTTATTTAAAGTGTCTGGAGATGACAGGAGACTTGATTTACTAAACTAAAATGTTTCCAAGGCAGAAAGGAGAGTGAGGCTAGCCTTTAATATTTTTGGTCAAATCATAGATCATCCGATTCACTGCAGTAGTGGAGAAAGTACTGGGATGTGTGGTAATCTTGCATCTTTACTCTTGGTAGGTCTGGAATAAATTAACAAATACAAGTACCTGCCCACTAAGAAAATGAGGAGAGCAGAAGTTGAGAAATATTTGGTAAAAAGACTGAAACAGCCACCAAGACAAAGAAGACAGATATATCGAGAATATTGGACCAAACCGGCATTAAAACACCCGTGATGTTTGGACCAAACACTTAATTAATGTTAATTAATAATAATTAATGACCAGATGTCATTACACAAATCATGTATACAGATCTGATGACTAAATGGGATATTTGTGGTCAAATTTAAATGTTTTCTTGCCAATGTGCATCACAAATCTAATCTGACATACTCCTCACACTTGTCCTGTCTTGACTCACCATGCGTCACGATTGGTCCGTCATAGCAGGAAGAAACCCCCGGCTTCCTGTGTACCTTTCCTGCCGCAACACCTCTGATTCACACTCAGCTAATTGCTCATTTAGCCACCAGGGAGAGTGGGCTGCTCTGGCACGGGCAGAGTCACGAAAAGTGTTAAGTGATACAACTTTACACAGTTTTGTGCCGCGGCGTGACTCAGATTGGGATTGGCAGCGTTCAAAGGTCGTCGCATGCTGTTTTCCTTAATTGACTTTCGGCCCACTGGTTTGGTAGTTTACTCAAGTCAAAGACCGGAAGTCATTTTAGACTTTTTATCAGAGATGAAGAGAAAACATTAAACGTATCACAGATCTGTGATGGACAGGAGTTGTTTCCGCATTTGGCTGGAAAGGTCTTGTCTGTAATCTCTACTTTTAATTCAAGCTTTTTTTTATTGATGGTTGACATGTGACAAAAATGATAATATTGTAAATAATGTCAAGAAAAACACTGATTCACCCACTCAGACATCCGCCAGTAACGTCCTACATTTCCCCAAAAAAACCCACTAAAACTAAACATGACTATTCTAAACATACATTAAATAATAACAAACATTAAAATGTAAAAGGTATAAATACCCTAAATCTTAGTTGTAGAGGTATTCTTTTATTTTACATTTTTTTATACAATACGTCAGTTTTGGTGCAGATACCAAACATTGTGTTGTAGTAAATAGTATAATAGTGCAAAAATAGTTAAAAATTAAGATTTTATTCAGAAGCACGCTGAACAATTTCTGCATTTTCACACAGCCGTAAACTCTGGTGCTTTGTCACCTTGATATCAAACAGACTCTGAGGTCACTCTTATCATCTGCATCGAGCTTTGTTGCCACTCGGTCGTAACAACAAAGGTCAGCTTGGATGATGTCTCTGCGGCGGTAAGGACGCCCAGAAGGACGGCTAAGGCTCAGTATTGGGGTCTCAGTGTGTCCAGTAAATCTACTTTACTGCACGACTTTTACTAACTGGTAGAAAACACGCAGACACATACGCTCACACACACACACACACACACACACACACACACACACTTAGTTTTAGCCAGGCTTTTCCATGGGCAGTGACAGTTTTATTTAAGACGAACATAAAGGGGTCTGCTGAGCACCGGGCGAATGCTAACAGTGGCTCATAAGCCTGTCATGCACACACACACACACACACACTGACACACACACACACACACCCACACGCACACACACAGGTCAGTACTTGCCGTGCGGTGCTAGCTCCTGGCCTATCAACCACATTACATTTCCTCACAAGAGTGCGAAAGATACACTGATGTATTTTTATCATGCATACACAAATTCTGTGCCAGTACGTGGGAGATAAAATGATCAAATATGAGCGATGGGTAACTTCTGTTTATCCATTCATCTGTGTGTGTGTGTGTGTGTGTGTGTGTGTGTGTGTGTGTGTGTGTGTGTGTGTGACGGAGAAAGTGTGTGTGTGTGTGTCCGGTGATAACAGCTTGTCTAAATCTGTGTCCTCCCTGCTGACACTCCTACTCACACAGAGGGGAATGAATTAGTAATAGGCCTCGGAGAGAAACAACTTCACACAACACCTCTCTAATGCGTGTGTGTGTGTGTGTGTGTGTGTGTGTGTGTGTGTGTCAGTATAGAGTAGGTGTATTGTGCAACCTTTTGTGTATTTTCTGCATTAGTACTGTAAGTGCACACAGGCTTGTTTGTGCCTAGTGTGGACACAATACAGTATAGATTTTTTCATGCTTGAATGTGTTGAAGATAAAGAAGTTTTCTGTGTGTGTGTGTGTGTGTGTGTGTGTGTGTGTTATCTCCCTGTCGTGAGAGTGGGCGCAGAGAAAGTATCACTCCTGTGTTTTCTCTGTGTCAGCTGGAAGTAACGCTGGGCGTTTCAACGCTCTCTCCCCTCTCTGCTTTCCTGTCGGTGTTTAACGATAGAGAAGGTCAGTGGGTGCACTCTGTCATCTCCAGGTCAGATTTTGTCACAGACACCAGAAATTATTCATGTTCAGGGGAAGAAGAACTCAGATCTTGTACCTAAGTGAAAGTACTAATACTACAAAGTAAAAGTCATGCATTTAAAAATCTGACTTAAGTAAAAGTAAGCAGTCAGTGGAGCTTGTTTTAACTACCTTAAACAGTGAAGTTTGGTAGTTTAGTCCAGTGGTTCCCAACCTAGGGGTCGGGCCCCTTCAAAGGGTCACAAAATAAATCTGAGGGGTCGTGACATGATTAATGGGAGAGGAAAGATGAAAAAAACACAGTTCTGCTACACAAATAGTATAGTCCTAGTGTTTGCTTGATGAGCATCTTGTACTTAATGTGTTGTTCTGAGTCTTGATAGCGCCGCCATTCACACACTCCTATTTACTTATCGTGCGCAAATGATTAATTCAACTTCGTTCACTCCACACAGACATCTTTCCTCTGTTATATTGTAAATGAGTAACTACACCCAGGCTTGACAAAGATGAATATGGCACATGTACATAAGAATCATCTTTTTACCCCTGAGTTACCCCAAAAAGACCCAGATTTTCTTTAAAGGAGATTTGGTTTTAAGTCCTTCAGAGCAATTAAAAGCACAATTTTGCACTGCCCGAGGTATTTTAGACTCCATCATTGATTTGTGTTATTGATTTTTTGATGAATCGAGAACAAACGTGTTCTTAAACTTGACATTCATGTTCACACTTTGTCTCTGGACACGACCCATCCTGTCACTGCAGTGCCTTTCTCTCCAGAACCGTCTTTACTCCAAAGGACTGTGGAGATTGAGTTTTTTCTTCCTAAATCTGCCCGGTGATGCCCAGAGGCTTGTATCTCTCCTCCACCCAGTCCCTCCATCTTCCTTCCCTTTCATGTCACCGTGGTTACATAAGGCAGGAAGGAAAACGGGTGACATCTCTGCTGAGGAGGACTGGATGTGCTCTGGATAACTGTGTGTGTGTGTGTGTGTGTGTGCCTGCTGCTCAACTTTTAATCAAGATTAATTGTTAACCTCAAAGGAAACTAGTCTCCCCGAAGTCTCCTGTGTCTCTTGTGTTTGTCAAAACAGTCTGTGCCACCAGCTCCCAGGTCTGAAAGTATTTTGAGGTCAGAAAAATTCCTCAGATGCCATGACGGTGAAAATCCAACCAAAATTCTGTTTTTACCTGTTTTTACCTGCTTTAAAAACAGCAATAATGACCTTGGCGTTTCCCTTTAACACCTCAATCTACGATCCAACCTGTACAATTCTCCACTTTCCTCAAAACATGTTTTCATTTTCAGCTGTTTATTTATTAGGCCTATTAATTGTGTGTTTTTAAAATTTTCTTGAGATGGAAAATCTCATTTAGGACACTTTATCGTTATGAAGCCCCCTCTTGTTTTCAATGTAAAGCCATACATCAGCTGAGGTGTGAACTTTTATACCGTTGTCCCATTTTCTAGCCTCAACACCCCTCAAAAGCAGTGTATTGGCACATCATGGCCACTGTACTTTGAATTTTACCCCTAGGAAGTGACAGGTTGAATTCTTTTATGATCCCGTGTCAAAGTGACAGGTTGTCTTCTTCTTATGTCTCAGCTGTCATGGCTGATGAAGAGAAACTTACTGTTGAGGCAGGGACGTGAACCTGTACGACACAAAGTCCCCAGTCCTGTCAGTACAGCGGTCTTACTGATATCCAGTAATGGTTGTGGTGCTTCCTATTTTCTCTAATGGCACTGTATGATCTGCCATTGCACTGCAGCAGCTGTGGTGTGTTTTGCACTTGAGCTCGAATCCTGCGAGGCTTCCCGTCTGTGAAAAACCTTGTTAGATAGATGACTCCTTGCTGTGCTGATGTGCAGTGAGAACAGTGAGGAATTCAGTGATGTCTCAAAGGTATGACGGTAACTAAGGCTCTCTCCCTCTCTGTCTCTCTAAATCATGTATTTACAGTAATTTGTGCCACATTTCCAGAAACTCCTGAGGCTCGTGTGACTTAAGCACGTATTATCTAACTCACACAAATACACAGACGCACACTCTTACCCACACTAAATCCATATATTTAACTTATTAAAGTCCCACATCTTCAAAGACTATATTTGATTCAGCAACTGTGAAGCATGAGTAGCTCCAACATAATATGATATAATATAATGTCTATTTATCTATCTATCTACATATACTCACATATATTTTTATATATATAGTGTTACATTCAATACGTAGTTTTAGAACTCAACAATAAAAATAAAAAACAACACCTTTAAAGACCCTTTAACTCTGACTTTGACATGAATTAGTTCCAAGTATCTATATATCTGTCTAAAAACACCACAAAAAAGTTGTAAAAGGAATTGTTTATATCAAACCTTTCAATCTGCCTCGACATTTCGCCTTTATTGAAACATTTACTCTACCGTAGACCTGAACACATTATCAGCTTCCGCTATTTATGCATCTGTAGAAAAACCTGAAGTGCTCAGGCTGGAACATCTTATTTTTTCAGTTTGCTCTTTAGGTACTTACTCCGCTCTGAGCGATCTTAAGAGTGCATCTTTTTTTTATTATAAACAATGACAAAAGGAAGCCAGCGTTTTGAAAAGATGTTCCCAGTGTGCACTCAATCCCACATCACATTTCTTAAAACATGGAAGGGACAAAATATCCCTCAGTGGTTGGAGTATTTCTCATTTTCCCCCATCTACTGTTGGTTGCAAAGGTTAGGAAACTTGTACTCCAGAAGCCATAATGGAGGTTTAACCTTTGAAAAACTCTGAGAGACTCGGAGCTTTGTCTTTCTGGTTGTTTGACCCATAAATCTCCTAACACCATGTAAGGATTTGCACCGAGTCCAACCTCTGCATGGTATTTACCTCCTTTCATTACACAATCACCTAAAGTTACTTAAAATGCTCAAGCGTGAACCAGCATCTGACAGAAGGTCAGGAAGAAGTAACTGACTTCACAGCCTTCTGGTTACAATTCAGCACCTTTGCATAGTCTGAAAATGGTGCACACATGCAACATAGATCGTGCCACAAATACATGTCTGTGTGTAGTCATCCTTTGGGAACAAGTTAATGTTCACTGACTTACTGTACTTTGCTTTTGCAGACAAAAATAGGGAATGTATGTAGACCTTACTTCCAAAACACTATATCTATGCAGGAAAATGTATTTACTTAAAGCTAATCATTTAAGATTTCTTAAAATGTTAACTGTAGGCCTCAAAGTACCACAATTTGCTTTCATTTTGTGCCAAAATACATTAATTTAATTTGTGTCAGTATATTTTCCAACGTAGATGACATCTTAAAATTATTTTTGACCATATGTTAGAAGTTATTTTGCATACAGGACGTAAAGAAGTAATCACAACAAATACAGCACAGTAGATGGGTTTTTGCAAAAGTTTGTTTCTCCTCGCTTGAAATACTGCAGACTGGAAAATGGGAAAAGTTTAATCTGCCTCGGTGAGCCTCGGCTTCAAACTCAAAACTTCAAAAAAGTTCCCTAATGGGATATTTAGCTTGCAGCAAGACCCACAATCAGACCCGGCGGCAGGATTATTGGGAAGGGGGGCATTTGATATCTGGGTTATACTCCAGGCATACTCTATATGATGGCTGTAGCCTAAAGCCTTACAGATATATAATGGTAAACGGATATAAAATAACATATATCCAAATAACATTTCTGCAATTTTCAAATTGTGTGGACACCTTTTCTCCTGAAAGATCACAGTGAGTGTCACGAGTAGTATGCAGCTATTTCAGCATTTATTAGGATTTAATGAACACAGCTGTGCATCTGCACAGACCATCTTAAAGCAAACAAATCAATGAAGCTACAGGTTACATGAACACAGTGAGCCCCAGATCACTATCAGCTTGTCAAAGACATAATATATTGGATTACTATGCCACTTACTACTAAAAATAATAACAGCAAATGTTAAATTATTATCAGGCAGCAACTGGAGGGAAGGGGAGGGTACGAGATGAACCAGGGGTGGACCAGAGGTCATCCAGGGTGGGTGCGGACCCCCCAATGCCCGCCCATAACGCCCGGTCTGCCCACAACACAAAACACACATCCAGTAAACATAGATTATCTTCAGAAGGACACAATGCAAAAGAAAGTGCAGTAGATTTACTCCAAACGAATGTATTTAATGAAAAAAAAACAAACTAGCATAAGCACCATGGTGAGAATATATATCTATTCAACAGTACGTTATAAATCATGCATGATTGCCTTTGTTCTCTTTTCTGCAGCTGATGCTAACTGACGTGCACTTCTGTATAATAAACAGTAGCTCTCTCTGGTGGGAGCCGATTGTGTGAAAGCAGCTTAGGAAGATGAAGCCGGTAGCTGCGAGGGTGAAATTTTGATTCCATACAGTACGGCGGGGTATTTTTTTTTTTTTTTTTTTGAGAGGAGACGGCTGCTTCAGAGCAAACAAGACGTGATAGTGCCGGTGGATTCACTGCAGAATAACAGTCTGTCTGCCGGAAACCGGGTGTTCTTTAAATTTTAACCATTTTCTTCAACAGTGCTTCAAACCGAGAAACAGCTTCTGCGCAACCCCCTCAGAGATACTTCCCACACACACGTTGGAGTCGGCATTTATAGTTGGAATTGTTGGTGTTTAGCTGAGGAACTCAAGCAAAGCAGTTTACTAAACAGTAGTTGATGCTTCAGACACGGACACGTACTGTGCCTTCTTTATTTTACATTTCCATTACAAGAAAATACTGAAGAAAAATGAATGAATTCAATTGAAGCCTGAGAGAAAAAAAACCTGGAAGATTTATGTTTTTAAATCTCATTATTTAAAGAAAGTAACGTGTAAGTAAGTGTAGTTGCGGACCTCCACAGTGTGAGACTGCAGAGGCTGTTATTTCCTGGTTTGCACCAAGTTTTTAATGATATCTTGAGGTGAATGTACCCAGATAATTTAGTCAGGTTTATTTTTAGAGCTTGTACAGTCTCCTATGGATGTTGCTTGGAGTACAAAACATAAAGCTGTTACTGAGTACGTTTACAAGCACATTAGTGTCCTGGTTTTTCATCTTATTTGGGATATGACATTTAAGTCAACACACTTACTGGACGTTGTGTGACCATCCGAACTAATGATGAGACTGATTTGAGTGTCTGCGTTCTCTCAGAAAGTTTGTGCTCATCTTTTAAAAGCCTGACAGCTCAGTTGGACAGCGACTGCTGTCACATTTGGGATTTCCTGCGTTTGTTAGTCATGTTTTATCAGCTGCCGGATGTGTCAAATTATTCCATCACCACTGATTCAAAGCAACGCCTCATTCATGTCGACGTTGAAATGTTGAATGGCCATTTTGCGATCGCTCGGGCTGATTTGTTTTGATTGTCTGTTTGTGTTGGAGGTTTGATGGTGACGAGGGTCGACACTTCCTTCCCTTTTATCGCCTCCGCCGGCGACAGCCGTGGCCGGAGGCGTCAGGGTTTCGGGTTGTCCGTCTGTCCGTCCCATTCTCGTGAACACGATATCTCAGGAGCGCCTTTAGGGGAATGTCTTCAAATTTGACACAAACGTCCACTTGGACTCGAGGTGGTCAAAGGTCAAGGTCGATGTGACCTCACAAAACACGTTTTTGGTGTACGCTACTCCGACTCTGCCTTATTGGCGCAGCATGTGAACACATACAAGGAATTTCACTGTTTTGTTTCTCTCAATGAACTCACACACTGGTTGGCAGAGACACACAACCACGAGGCGGTAATTCTAGTTTTCAGCCTCTTTCTTCTTCTCTTTTTTTCCTCAAATCACACAAACTCCCTCCTTCTGCTTTCATTCCTCCGTTCTCCTCCCTATAAATGTCATCCCTCTTTTCCTCCTCCTCCCTCTCTTGTTCTTCTTTCTCTCCCTAATGCCACAATCACAATTTGTCTCCTTTTTCTTTCATACCTCCCTGCCCTAATCCCTCCCTCCCTCTCTATCTCCTCCCATGACTGTCCCTCTATCTTCCTCCCTCTCCTTTTCCCTCCTAATTAAGCGCTCCCTCTCTCTTTCCCCTCTAAATCTGTTCTCTATCTCTCTTCCCGCCCATCCGTCCCTCGTTTTCTCCCTAATCCCTGTTTCTTTTTTTCACCCTCTAACCCTCCTTCCTTCTTTCCTTCCTTCCTTCCTTCCTCGGTCCTTGTTCTCCCTGACAACACACTGCCTTATGTAATCTGCGTCTCTGGGTATTAGTTATGCAAATTCATACATTTTTATTTACGTGTGATTTTTCTCTCTGTCTCTCTTTCCACCCTTTCTTTTATCCTTTTAAACTCCTCTCTTTTTTTCCTTTTTCTCTTTCTCTGTCTTCCTCATCTACTTTCTCTACACCTTTCTCTTTCATCTCCTCTCTCCCCCTTTCACCCCATCTACCTTCATCTATCTCTCCTGCCTATCTCCCCCCTTTTCTCCCTTCTTTCCATGCCTCTCTTGTCCTTCCTCGTCCCATTCTCTCCTCTAATTTTACTCCTCCTTTTCCTTTCCACCTTGCTCTGAATAATCTTATTTCTCTTCCTTATTCCACTTCCTCTCCCCCACTCCTTCCTCTCTCCCTCCATCCATCACTTCCTCTCAACATTTCTCCCTCCCTCTCTCCCCTCCCTCTTCCTCCAGCCACCAGCGGTCTAGAGGCGGAGAGCGGCAGGCGCGGCGGCAGCAGCAGCAGCCACGGCGACGGCAACCACAGCAGCAGCAGCGGTGGCGGCGGCGGCGGAGGAGGCAGCAGCAGCAGCGGCGGCGGAGCGGCCCACTTCAGGTCTCCATGGCAACAGAGCGTGAACGTGTTCGGCTCGTGGAGCAGGCCGGAGTGTGTCGAGGAGCTGCACCAGCAGGCGCAGCTCAACCTCCAGAGCCTGCTGCAAGGTAAGGATGGATGGAGAGGAGGAGAGAGGAGGATTGGATGGATGGGAAGGAGGGTGTGTGTGTGTGTGTGTGTGTGTGTGTGAGAGAGAGAGAGAGAGTGTGTGTGGGCGAGAGTGTTCGCACTGTGTTTTGAGTGGGTGGGAAAGGCGTGGAGGCAGAAACAGAGGCGGGTGGGAAAGTGTTTACATGCGTGTGTGGAGCTGGACTGCATTGATATGGGTGTGTGTCGGCCGCCTTAAAGGTGTGTGTGTGTGTGTGTGTGTGTGTTTGTGTTTGTTTGCATGCAGATACGCCGTGTGAGAGGGTGTGTGTGTGTGCAATTTCCCCTGCTATTTATGTTTATATTGTACTGAAGGGTGTGTGTGTGTGTGTGTGCATGTTAGCTCATAGGGACACTGCTGATGGTGTGTATTGGATTCACCTTGCAGCGCTGTTTTTTAAGGTAGTATTTGGGATTTTGTGCATGTGTATTGGACCGGATGAACACTGTTGATGCATGCATGCATGCCTTGTTTTTGTTTGTTAAGGTGGAACACCGTCATTCTCATTTCAATATTAATGTCTTGTTTGTAGTGTGTGTGTGTGTGTGTGAGTGTGTGTGTGTATGCAAATTAGCACTCAAGGGAACTAGGGTTTCCATTTGTTCTCAGGTAATACTGTTTCTCTGCTTTTGCTGTCTGCTGGTTGCTTCTCTCTCTCTCTCTCTCTCTCTCTCTCTCTCTCTCTCTGTGTGACTCATGCTGTCTCGCCCTTTGCCCGGCTCTTCCATTAAAACGATCACAGTGGGTTTTTAGCTGAATGAACACAGGGGGGTGGGGGGCTGAATGGCTGAATGGCAACTTTGTACAAACATCTGAGGGAATGAATGAATGAATGTCATGTGTTTACATTATATTGATTTTGGAGATATTGTATACCTCTAAGTAAAAAGATAAGACTGGCTTCATTCTCAACTGAACAACTAAAACCAACAGAGTGTTTGTCCATCTCTTAATACCCTGTGGCTCCGAGCCCATTGGCTCCCACTGATAATGGAAATCTTTAAAAGCAGGTCACAAATATATAGTTTAATTCTAAAACAGCTGGGCATTGTAGTTTTTAACAAATGTTACTCAAACGGGGGTAAATTGTTCCTTTGTTAGGGTCTATTTTCAGCGGCGGATTAACACACTGTTGATGCTCTAGTGGGCATTGACAGTATTGGGAATGTATTTGATTTTTTTGTATTTGCACAATATGTAAAATGTTGATAAGTGTATTTTCAGTCAAAAAGTAAGGTAGACGATAACCGGCTCCCTTAGCTGCCTCAGACACGATAGTCCCGTACACTGTGGCTGGTCCTGACTAACTTGTTGGGAATCTAGTGATGACACTTCGGAAAGGGACTGAACGGTGTTCAGATTCGGCTTTTTCTGTTCCTGCCATGTAGCTGGCTGGATAAGACTAACTAGCCAGCTGTCTGTAGATATCTGGCTGATGTCTTGTCATAAAACTCGATTAGTGGGAGCAGATTAATTAGCGAGCAGACTTTCAGTTTCTGCACTGTCTCTGCTGAAACTAATTAATAAAGTAGATGTCGGTGCTCTCCTTCGTGGTCAATCATGGTTTAGCCTCAGAAAAAAAAGTCTCACCCACATTTATGTGTTTGTGATAAATAAAATAAGTCTTAAGACAACAAACGTTGAGGTCCATAGCACAGAGGAGTGAGTGTGAATGCTGTATCGGGCTTTGTCCACCCAAACAACAGATCAATTCATTGTTGCTTTTGGTCTTTTCATGGGATTATCGACAATAAGAGATATATATATTATATAACCAGACTTATCCTTTAATTCAAATCACTTTGTCGAAAAAACTAAACAATGTTTTGAGTCAAATCAACAACAAAATAGACACAGTACAGTAGAATAGTGTTTAAATCCTATTGGTTTTGAAGACATGTTATTTTTCTATTGAGATTGAGTTTCTTGACTTCCCCTCCCTCCCTGTGTATATACAGTGTGCAGCTATAGCTTATACAGTACAGTGTGTCGCCTCCTACATCTTTCTCCATCTCTTTTCCCTTCTTCTCCACTGCCGTGGGTCTTTATACTGCATAAAATGTGTGTGTTTGTGTGCGAATTAAGCCAGTTATTGTCTCAGACGGGCTGGCATCTTGTGTATGATAAAAATAAGATGGATGAATGCAGCCGTGGGTGGACGACAGCAACGAGTGTGTGTGTGTGTGAGAGACAGAGTGTGTGTGTGGCCATTCATCTTTTCTGTCGTCTGTGTTCATTTATGTCACTTTGTGTTTATGTGTTCATTGCTGCCCGTGTGTGTGTGAGTGTGTGTGTGTGGTTCCCACTGTCACGAACAGTATGTCCATGTGTGTGTTTTCAGTTTGTATACCAAGTAGTCCATTTGTGTTGTGTGTGTCCATCTGCTCGAGTGTGTGTTATATAACACTGAAGCAACCAGCTGTATTCTCTCTCTGGCCATCCTCACCATCAGTCTCCCACTGGCCTCAGCGCGGTAAAATATTCATACTCTTTCCCGCTCCTCAACACTATGCCCTCCATATTTATGAGCTGGCTGTCGTCCTCCGGTGTTAGACGGATCTGCTGCGTTTTTCTGCTGAGGTTCAGCCCCCCCCACGTCCCCCCCACCCCCCGACCAGCAGCGAGATTTGTGTGAGATTTATTTCACTGTTGCTGCTAAGTGGGTAACAGTGAAATCCGGCCTGTGTTCCCTCTCATGATATGAATGATTTGCATGCAGTGTTTTCATATGATGGACAGTGTTTCCGTCTCTTTTTTGATCCATGTGTGCAAATTTGCTTAAATGAGCAATTTTGATTTGATGTGTAAGTCTTTAATTATAATTAGTCTCAGTCTGATTTTGACCACTTACATGCAACAAGTCCTCCAAACTGAATGACAGAATATGTTGTTTCTCATTGCCTTCCAAAACACTGTTACCAAAATGATTCACTTGGTCTATTCTTGATCTGCCGCTGCTGTGGTAAAGGTTTGGTCAGGTATAGGCACAAAAGGGAGGAAAAGATCATGATTTTGGTTAAAAAACAACTGCCATGTTAAGGTCAGGGAACCTTCATCGTCATTATCCATCCTTATGTGGCTCTAAAATGACATCACTCCTATTTCCCGCCTTTTGCTCCTGACAGAGAAGAGTCATAATTCACACGGTTGCTATCGAGATATATCCTTGTCAAGTTGAATCAAACATATGTTGTGTTTATGCATTTGAACAAACTACTGATGCTGTCGTTTTCCTTTTTAACAGTCTACTTACACTGGGTTTTGCCCTTCAGTAGACACCAGACAAATGGTCATTTTTCGGGCCTGTTTCTTCTGAATATTAAACATTCTGAATTTGTCTGCTTTATGAACTCTGGGCCTGTTGTCACTAAGGAGCACTTTTTACATGCAGTTTGCCAAACTGGTGGGAGCTTCTTGTTATCCCTTGCCAATTTTTAGATACACTCAGGGGTCCCACAGGGCTGCTGCAGGCTCATGCATGCCAGTTAGTATGGTCTGATTAGTGAAACACAAATCAAAATGAATGAAAGGAAATGATCATCATGTTGCAAGTCGCAGCTTGCATGTTGCAAACTTGGTGAAATGGGCCCCTGCTCAAGCTGGTAGCACACAGTAAACAATATTCAATATAAATGTGTAAATGTGCTCTTGGACAGGATTTTGGACATTTGGACAGGAAAGATCTTTTTCACACGGCCTCCTATTAGCAGGATAAAAGTTCATTTTCATCATCCAGCTCTTTTGAGAAATCAGCTTTTCATTGCTTCTATCACCATATTTTGTTCAATGGGTATTATCACATTCACATTGTTCTATTTCTGCTGTTAGACACCAGTATGACTTTAATCCTGAATAGATTCAGGGTCAGAGGACAGTTCAACATTAGCCTTGGTTACCCAGTTGGCAAGTACCACAATAGAAAATGTTCCTGGTTACACAAGGTCCAAGTTAAATATCTACACACTTCATTCATTTCAGTATTATACCCAGCATGTCTATGAAACTTAATATTTTCTAAGATGCAGATGGATTTCCATTAAGATTCAAAGTTACTTTTCAAGAATTATTTCACTATTAAGTATGGATATTACTCAGCTTAGCTTACTGTGCATTGGATTTCATAGTTTTATCCTAATACATGTTAAGCATCGGCACATTTTTACTTTTAAGTAGTAGCAAAATATTCATTTTCAACAACGAAATCTCCACATTTTGGTTGCTATTTTAATATATTCATAGGCTGCTCCTTGGCAGTTAAATCTTATATATTTAAAGCTCAGTATTGTACTCCACTGAAGGCAGATATATTGTATTCTATACAGGTTGGTAATAAGAGGATTTGCACCTCACTTATTTCCTTCTGCTCCTTACTGCCTCTGCCCAGTGCCCTGCATATTTATGAAAGGTTTTCTCTCCTCTGCAGACAGATTTACTGTATTTTGTGGCAAGATTTACAGCAGACAGATTTGCATTGTGTATTTTTTTTTCTGCACCCAATTAATCAACAGAATATTTTGCATATTATTCTTTCACATTAACAGTGAACTTTGTATTTGAAATTTGGCTAGTGTCATCCATTACAGCCAGACTGGTTATTTGCACATGCTTGCTCTGTAATTTTACGACAGTCCATTAAGCAATGCTCAAATATTCATACTTTACTGCCTCCTCAACACTTAACATATTTCACTGACGTCCTCTTTAGTGTAAGTAATTGTGTTTGTACAAATTGAATATTTGCATGGTAACTTTACTGAAATCTTAACATTAAACTGATGATGAAAATGACTATTAGACAACACAGTTTAAAATGTAAGAATACCCACTCACATAACTTCACATAACTTCACATCTACAGCAAAATTTAGAGGGAAAACTGTCGGATTGCTTTAATGCACAAACAGGATGAAGGCAAACGATAATAAAGCTTTGTTTATGGTTTCATGTGGTGAATTTCAGATGACAACAGATGGTGGAAGCAGAGAAATGGTGGTGGGGAAAGATCAGACAGCAAAATTGTCTTTGAAATGCCACAGCATTTGGAAAATTAGGGCTTAATTATGAGTATCAGTAAACGTTTGACGTGATACATTTCAAAATGCATGACACACTTTTTAAAAAATGGCCAACTCCCGATGATCATGAAATAATTATAATATATTCAAAATGTATACGTTTGGCACATCCAACATGGGATCATAAGACATTGCTGTATGTCAAACATAAAAAACATAACAAGACATCTACCATTAACATAAAAACATCAGTCATCATATTATATATACTGTATATTTACATCATTTCAGCTACGTATTTACAGCAACATTTTAAATCAGTTGACATTTTTTGTATTTTCAAAAGCGTAAAAATTTTTTAACCATAAACTAATGTATTAGACCTTTGTGTCTTCTCAGGTATTTAAACACCACACGTTTAAACATAACTAGCAGCTGATATGACGAGTGATCAAAAGTGTATTTCAGTGGATTGCTTAATGTTTCACGCTTTCTCTTAGTTGGAGGGCTAATGATGGAGCAGATTGTTTTCCCTGTTCACTGATCAGAAGGTGGATAGAATAGTTGGGCAAGCAGTAGTTTGTAAGATTAGAGGAGAGTTTCGGGGAAGATGAAGGATGGGAGGGTTTTTTTATCACTATTACTGTAGTTCTTCCTCTGGAGTGTCATGTAAAAGGAGGCAGCCACTAATTCAAAGCTGCATATGTCCAAATAGCGGTGAGGAGAAACTGGGGAAACTGTCTAGAAAATGTCAGCTTTAATATCTACAAGTCCTGTAAAGTATTAATAAACTGCAGACATTGTTTACATGCACATAAGTATCCCAGAATTGAGACTTACATGGTTTTGATTATATTTTGGATATGACTTTTGTGTGAGAAACATCATACTCCTGTATACATAATTCCATAATCTGTCCGATCAGGTTTCTTCACTTGAGTTTCCCGTTTAGTAAATGAGGATGAGAGCCGGCTGAGCTCCACTTCAGAACATTTGATCTGGGTTTTGAGATGTGCACACGCATTGACGCTCTCAGTGTCGGCCAACAGCTTTTAACTGTCATCTAGACTGCTGGTGGTCAAGCTGTCACCAGAGGGCCTGAGATAAGAATGTGTGAATGTGTGTTATCCATTACAGAAAGCCGTGTTTGAAAGAGAGAAGCTTGTTGTAGGTAATCGTGTGATTTTTCTAAGATACACTCCAACGGACGTTAATCGGCAGCTCTAACAGCCTCCACCCTTCTCTCAAGGCTTTCTAAGATTTTGGAACCTGGCTGCAGCAATTTGCTGCGATTCAGCCAGAAGAGCATTAGTGAAATTGGCCACTGATGTGGGGCGATAAGAGCTGGCTCGCTGTCGGCCTTCCAGTTTATCCCAAAGGTGTTACATGGGGTTCAGGTCAGGACTCTGTACAAGTTCTCCCACACCGAAACCATTTCATTATGGACCTGGCTTAGGGTTGGACGGAGGTTGGAGGCATGCTATCCAAATAGACTGTCAACGTTGTTTGTTTTTTTTTACCACGATCGTCCCCTTACCTTAACAACATAATAATTACTGTAACCAGGATAGCGAAGGTCCCCTAACCTTAACTAAGAACCTATTTTTGCGCCTAAAACTTTACGAAATTTCAACTTTCTGCTGATAAGGGGGTCAGATTAGAAAAAACTTCTGTGTCGTTCTAAAGGGAAGTTACAGACGATGTAGGACTTGTATCGATGGAGGACCAAGAGTACACTAAGGTTTATAGTGTCTGCATACTTTAGGCCCTATAATGTACCGTCAGATTTGGTTGAGCACAAATTACAGTCTTAATGTGAGTTTTTATGCCTGTAGATGCTGTGATACTGACTTTAACACACACTCCTAATAAAGTTGTGTCACACTTCAGGATGGAAGATATTTTTCTTAACGGAGGTCAAGTGTGTCATTCGTGCTTAGACCTAGACGAGAGTTTGCTGTCTGCTCTGTCTTGTTTTATTTTGAACTCAAGGCCAGGATTAGACTGCAACACATTCATTAGCAGTAGCACCATCAATAGTCCTTTCCATTCACTTTATAATTTTATTCGCACCTGTTATTACTGATTTTCTCTTTCTGCAGATCAGTAAGCTTCATTTCATCCTCACATATCTTATCTTATGCGGCAGCACCCTCCTTAGTACTTGAAGTGCCAAAGCTGCAACCTTTCCTCACAGTGGACAATACAAGGTGATTTGATATAACCAACTGAACTTTAAAATGTCAAAGTAGCCATTTAATTGTGTCAGAGGACGTCCGAGTCAATGCCAGCTGCGATGCAAGCAGTCCGATAAAGTTTCCCTGTCTGCACTAACGTGACAATAAAATCCCAGCGGCCCCTTTAATTGTGTCAGAGAAGGTCTGAGTCAATGCTCGCCGTTATCTATGCAGGCTGATAAGGTTTTGCTGTGGTCAATACACATTACCGAACAGGTGCGGCATTGATCAAGTGGAAAACGCTGATACAGGAGAAACAGAGTAGTTTCCATTTTATAATCTCACCAGCAGAAGTTCATTACCCCAATAAATGATATACTGTCGAATAATTGACATTATTTGATATGTTAAACCGTTCTTTGTATAATATGCACATCATTTGAGCATACGGTAGGATTTGTTTGAGCAACAGGTATGGTTTTGATTAAAGTAACTTGCCTAGGTTTTTTAATATCTCAATCACCTGAACCCACTGAAATGCTATCAACCCATTTCTTCACGTATTGATTATAACAGAATACTCAGTCCCTGAGTGCCTCTACATGACAGATACTGTACATGTCAGTTTAAAAGCCTTTTACAATAATTTCATGCAAATGGTTTAACACTGCATTTAATTAAGGCAGGCGTTTAGCATTTTTGACAAAATTGGCTCATGAACAGAGAGCTCATGTGAGACCTTGTTTCCTCACTGAAATTCAGCCTGGAGCAGTGTCTTTGACAGTGAATGGAGCCCTTTTGAGAGGATTTATAGATTGTTTGAACTTTTATTACTGAATGACCTTTATAATCTGGTAGTCTGTTTGTTTTTGAACCACAGAATATTGCCTTTTTTCTCTCTCAGTTTGGCCAAACTGTCACTCTCTTTCTCTTTTTCCAATTCCCTCTCCGTAGAGCTTTTGGTTGGAGTGACATTGCTGTGAATCAGGCAAGACAAACTCGTCTGTCTTGTTTCTTTCCTAAGGGCTCCTTTGGAGACATTTTTTCAAACACAGGCTGAAGTGTGACACACTTAAATGCTATGATCCAGGGACATTTGCATTGAAGCCAACCCGCCAAAACCTCAAATGATCCTGGTGCTGATCAAACAGAGGGCTGAGGTGACAGTAGCTTCAAGGTAAGAGGAGCAGACTCGTGACTAAAAACTCACCACTTTGAATGTGTTTAGAGGTTACAACACTCAGGGCTCATGATTTGAAAAATGTATAAATGTGTTCAGACCGTCAATGAGCACTCGGATGCGCTTATTCTAAGCATGTTTGCAACAGTTTATATTTGATTTATGCAATATTTACTCCTTCTGATTGTTTGGCCCAGTGTAAACAACGTTCACGCAGCGAGGTTTTCCATTTTCGCTGGTGTTGGGCCAAGTGATTTTAGCCACCTGGGATTATTCAAAACAGCAGCTGACATCAAATTTCAGGACCTTGGATTCCATAGGATGTATAGGCTTGACGATAGCAGGTCAACTTCACTCTGGTTTAGGGCAGGAAATGAAAACCAAGTGTCAGGAGTGGATCTCACAGTTATTGTATATGCAGAAGTAATTTCAACACACTGTCATAATGCCATATTATTTGCTCAAGATAAATTCAGCTACACATAGGCCTGTTCTCTGGAGCCTGATCCATACAGGTTGATGGAGACTGTGACATGGAATATAATTACTGTGTGTTGAAATAGCATCGGGGGTAAAAGTAAAACAAAAGACATGGAACCTGGATGAGACTGGAAGCAATTAATCAGGAGTTGATAAAACAGAACAAACCTCTTCTACAACAATTAGGGAATGATGTCAAGATGTAAGGTTTTGTGGTTACTAAGAGATGTCTACAGTTCCTCAGTCTAGGAGAGCTGAATTTTATTAGATTAGATTACAAAATAGAATCACTGCCAAAATCTCTAAACTGGGCAGATCTGGGCGATCCACCCTTAAGAAATTGTCTTCACTCTGTGCACTTTACTAAAAAATAACAAACGTCAGGTTGTCATTCGCAAATACCTTGGATAACTGACAAGAATTACAGCCAAAATTTGTGCCTACAAAGAGAGGCCCGTAATCGGATCAGGATCCCTTCTTGCGGTTTCTAATGACCAACATAAACTAGGCCGCAAACCGCCAAATCTGTCCTTCTAGGTCACAGCCATGCACTTCGATGGTTCTAACAAACACCAGCCAGCTTTCCCTGTAATGGATTGATCAATTGTGCATGTTCAATCACAAGGACAAAGACATGACATGCATATGGGTACACTCAAACACGCACACATGCATCCTTGGTGGCGTGCGCGTAGTGTACACAGACAAACACTCCGACCGCGGTGAAAGAGGGGTATTGTTAATTTCAGCCTTCCCCCCCTTTCGTCTTACTGGTGGAGAGAAGAAAGGGTGACCCAAATTTGACACGACCGGGGCGCATATTGTCAAGGATGATTGGGTTTATCTGTGAATGGGTGCACTGTACACACAAATAAACACACACACACACACACACACACACACACACACACACACACAAACAAAGATGCAGATTCATGCACGTAGACATGAGTTGTTAAATGACATTTAAAGCCAGCTTATTCCCACGTATGTACACATGTGAACATTTTGGGCTGCAACGGAGCCACACGTACATTTGTGCAGTCACAGCACTTGCACACAAACACCCTAAATGAGTGCTACACACCTACACACACAAACACACACAATATACAGGTTAGTGATGCATCAGTGCTTGGCCTGCTTGTCTGCACAGAGGAAGGGGGTGGGGTGGGTCGTGCTTTATTGCTGTTTGTGTGTGTGTGTGTGTGCGTGTGCATTAGTGGGAGTGACCGGCATACCTTTACATCCAGCACACCAATAGCATCCCTCCTCCCCCACCCTCATTTTCCCACCACAGTCCCAGCAGTCGTGTGGCTGCTCTGCACTCAGTGGAGCCCGGCTGCTATCTGGAGCATGGATCTACAACTGTTTACCTTCCCTCTATTTCCGCTTTAGTGCTGCTGCTGCTGTTAGGACTCAACTTCTGCCGGCCACTGCACAGCTCCACGGCGTGCGTTCTCAAACTTTTTTAACTTTAACTGGAGCACCCACATGTAGTTTCATTCTCTACCAGCCGGGTCGATTCTGCAGGCGGCTGAGTACAGTAAGTAACTAACTAGTAATCCAGATCCGTAATGTGAGTACAAGTAGCAGTAGAAGTATTATCAGCATAATGTGGCATTTTACTTATTATATGATTTGATCATTACCAGTACTGATACATTACTGTGTAAGCCGCATGTAAAATGTAGTAGCTCGTCAAAAGGGAGCCAATGTTATGTGCGCACTTTGTGGTTCGTTTAATATATAACCGTGCATCATATTTTGGATGCTGATATGTTTTTCAGTAAAAGCTTAATCTGCTCCAATCCTGTCAAAAAAAATGTAAAGTAAAAAAAATATATTATCTTTGCAAAGTCGTTTTATGCACCTCTTTAAAAGAATAGCTTGATAAACACCTTCAGATATGCAATGCTTACCGCTTGAAACTCACTGCATGCCTGCAACTTGAGGTTTTTTTCGAAACAAAATACAACTTGTTAATTAGTGAGCTTAAGGGGTGCTGGTAGGCGTATTTTTTAATTGTGGAGAGAGGCCGGCCAGAAGTTTCCCCTTGGCTTCCAGTCTAAGTTAACCACCTTCTGGCTCCAACTCAGTTACTTACCACACAGACATGAGAGTGGTATTAATCTTCTCATCTCATTTGGCAAGAAAGTGAATAGGCTCATCGCCACAATGTTGAACTGCTTTAAAGCATTTATTAACTATTAATAAAGCAGATTGTTAAAATGTGTTACGGACGTCATCTTAGAAAAAGATACTTTAACTTGTCTGAGGCTTCTAACCCGCTAGTTATGCTGCGGGAACAAATACAGCTTGGACACTTTTTGATGTGAGATTAATTAGAAACATCAGCTCTGCCAGCTTCTCCTTCCCTGTTGGGGCTGTTAATTTTGACGGATTGGGCCTCGTTGGTGTCACGTTGTGTGAATCCCTATCTGCCTCTTCTTCCACCCTCTTCTTTTTCTACACCTACTTTGTCTTTTTTCTGATTTCTTCTCTCCATTTTTGCCAATATTTCTTCTCCAACTGCCTCGTCTATAGTTTCTTTTAGTTACCCACCTCTTCTTCTTCTTCTTCTCCGCCTACATCTTCTGCTGCCTTTTTCTCTCCTTCGCCTCTACTTTGTTTGACATGTACTTCTTCCTCTGCCAGTTCCTAATCATTTGCTGCTGCTTCTTGCTGTGACCCTCCTTCTTGTTGTTGCTCTGTCTGTCTGCAGGTTCTCTCTTCAATTCTTCATCTTTGCACATCTTTTTACTTTTGTTGTTTACCTTCTAACACTTCTTTCATATAATCTTTCTTCATCTGTCACAATTTAGCTTCTATTTCCCCCTTTATTCTAACACCCTTTTCATCATTATTCTTCTTATTTCCTCTTCTTCTGCATCTCCTTAATGAGAAAGCCCGCTCTTCATTTTGTTCCTCTGCTTCTTGAAAAGTTTCCATACGATTCTTTCCCCCCTCATTTTCTTCCTCACCATCCCTGCGCTCCCTCTTCGTCCTCTGCATCATTGTAATCTTCATCTGCTTCTCCTCCACTTCTTCCACCTCCTCCTCATACTCTTCTTCATCAGTCTGTTTACCCCCTGTGTCTTAGGACTCTTGCTGACGCCTCACTTCTTTGGGCCGCTGCAGTCTGGATGAGACGGGTTTTGGCTTCTGCTCACTGTTTACTAAGCGGCTGATCCTGCTGTTTTTGCATGCAGCAGTCAGGCAGTTTTATAATCAATTAATTTTAGCACTGCAAAATAGACAGTTCTCTATCACAAGCACCGGGTGTATAATACGCCTCTATGAATACAAACAGCCAGGGACGTGTTTTCTTAAAGCAAGCGCTTACAAAGTGAAACGTCTAATAGCTTCCTGAGGAATTGGCAAACGCAGTGAACAAACAAGTTCTCAGTTTATCACCTCATCGTTAGTATTTATGTTCATACTTTAATTGAAATTTGAGTTTCAAATTATCGCAAGGGGAAGAAATTGCTTGTGAATTAAATCATGCATTGACAAAATAAAGTTATGATTATATTTAAAGATATTATGATAACTTTATGTTAGGCTATGGTCCTTCAAAGGGATGCTTGTCTTTCTGGGTACCACTTTGTAAAGGGTTTATAAGTTGTAACTAATGGCTTTATTGATGGTTAATAAATAATTTGCTATCGCTTCAAGATCGCTTATAAGACGTTAATAAGAACATGTTTTGGTTTCCCAGTTGTGACCGGGCTCATGTCTCTGCAACATTAAACATATTTTAGGTTTTACGGGGGGTTATGTGGCGGATTATTTCTTGGTAGCTCCCTGAAGTCTTGCCGCCACGGTGAGGTTGCCAGGCAACCATCTGAGGCTCCAGGTGCTCAGATGGAGCCAGGTTAGCTGGTTCTCGCCGCTTCCAGCTTTTGTACTAACAAGCTTCTGGCTGTAGCTTTATATTTAGCTCATTGACATGAGAGCGGTATTGATGTTCTCATTTTAGTCTTGGCGAGAAAGCGGAATAAGAGCATTTCCCAAAATGTCAACCTATTCCTTTTAAAGGTCACGAGTTTATCACTTTCTAATTAACCATCCATTCTGCAGTTAGAAATACCGTCACTGATAGAAGATCAACCTTCTTTTTACTCTCCAATAAACCAACAGCAGAAGTTATCTGCAGTTATAAATATTCCATTACTCTTTTAGTCAATAAAGGATTATTTTATCTTGAATACTAATACGTCTCATAAGTCTGCAGTTGTACATTTTAATCAATAGGTAATAAATATATTTTGGTCCAGAGGTCGTGTAACTGTTTTTACCACAAACCATGTTCTTATTAACTGGCTGTAACTGACTATAAAGCATTAGTAAACAAACCAGTCATAAATTGTGGCCTATTATGAAGTGGTACAGCTTTTAAAAATAAGTGCAAGCATGTACACTGCAGCTTCAGCACAGCACAACAGTTAATAAGAGTCATGTTGCAGCAGTGTTTGTGAGTTAGCAGGAGTTTACATGACACTCATTGGGATTAATGAGAAAGTTTCGCGTGGGAGCGTTTATTCCAACCAGATTAAATTGGTCAGAGTTTGTAAAGCCTCGAGCTGAAAGCAGGCAGGTTGCTTAGTCAGAGGCACGTTCCCCAAAAAACGTCCTCAATTGTTCCTAAATTTAAGGGAATTATGGGCACCAAAACCATCAGAGCATCTGCAGCGTCTCGACCACCCAAGCTGCTCGTGCCTCGTCTGTATCTCGTCTTGTGCTCCGCCGTTGGAGCTCCTTCTTTTCCTGTCCTCCACTCCCTCGTCTTCTCTTGCGTGCCGTTTGTATTTCCCACATAAGGCAGAAGAGAATGTGGTGGGAAATTGTTTTCGGTGTCACCTCAGGGGCACAAAAGAAGGAGCAGCCTACAATGTGTAATCCTCACCTTGTGAAAAAACCTCTTTGTTCGAGTTTTTCATTGTCACGGTTTACATCCTTCTGTAAAATGACGTCTACCACCCCCGGGTTTATAAAACCCTTTCAAACTCAACCGAATAACCTCCAAAATGCACAGCAGCTGAGCTCAGAGTGACAACTGACATATATTAGTACATTATCTTAATCCATAATGAAGGTTGTGAGCATTTTGGTGTGTGCAAAGGCAGACATGTTTTTTTCTGAAGTTTAAAGGCATTATTACACTTAGAAGTTCCTATAGACGTTTTCCTTCTGCTGGCACTTTTTAGTTTGGCAGAGGGAAGAAGTCAACAGCAATGATCCCAAATGCCATTAACAAACAGCACAAAATCTGTGGGTGGGTGGATGGACTGCATGCCCTCTTACAAAAACACATCATTATCTTTTTGTATTTTGTGGTGTTGTTGCTGTATATTAATTTCTATTCATGCCTCCAAAAACACTCCCACGTTGCCTGCACTCGCTTAAATCTGACACCTGTCAAACTTTCTGCAAACGACCGAACATTTCTACCGGAGTGAAGGCCGTGCAGCAGAGTCTTAGGGCCATTACAGCTTACGAGTTTAAAAGCAGATGTAATCACCCTGTAAATTCCTGTACTTTACCATATGGATGCTGCAGAAAGTCTAGTACACACTAAAACTAAGGCAAGCTTATTCAGCAGGTCTCATTTAATTAATAACACATAAAACTGACAACAATAAAGATATTGTCAACATCTACTTTTCCTCTGGTATAAGGGCTGCAAATAGTGATTATTCTCATTATTGAATAGTTTTCAGATTAATTTCAAAATTATTCCAGAAAACATGTCAGATAACAGTAAAATGTCCCAAAGGGACATCTTTCAATTACTTGTTTTGTTCAAACAAGAGTCCAAACGACCAATATATATGTATTATCGTAGAAGACTAAGCAAACAGACAAAAATTCATATTTGGAATCGCAACTTATGGGCAGTAAAAATGACTTCAACAGTTATTTGAATTGTTGCCCGATAATGATGCTCAAATGCAAAATGTCGCGGCTTTTATTTTTGTTTTCTGGTGCTTTTAAAGGTCCAACTTAAGACTACATCCTCCAGTATCGATACACAGAAGTGAGCATTAACCACGGTCGGGTGGGTGGGGAGGTGCTGACATGCTCTGTTGTCACCCACCCCCCCCTTGCGTCGCTAGGCAACCGTACGCCACCAGGAATGAATCCATATTGTCCCGGGAAGCAAGTTCAACCTAAAACTCTCCACCTCACTGCCGCTGCTGTTCCACTAAAGCTGTCAGCGGGATAGTGCTGAGTGTGTGTGTGTGTGTGTGTGTGTGTGTGAGTGTGTGAGTGTGTGTGTGTGTGTGTGTGTGTGTGTGTGTGTGTGAGTGAGTGTGAGTGTGTGAGTGTGTGTGTGTTTGAGAGAGAGAGAGCTAGAGGGCTTTAGGGATGAGTGGAGAGTGGGGAGTGGGTTGGGAGTGTGTTTTGGGGTAAAGGATTGGCTGAGGGGTTGTGAGTGTGTGTGTGTGTGTGTGTGTGTGTGTGTGTGTGTGTGTGTGTGTATCAGGAGAAAGAAAGGGGGAGGTGGGGGTTAGGAATCTGTTTACAATGGCCTGAGGGAGAGTCGTCTAAGCTGCCAGAGAGGGAGAAACAGAGTCAGATATCGAGAGGAAGTGTGAGAGAAAAAAGTCCAAGATGAGGAGAGAAAGCGGGACGAGACAGACAGAAAATCAGAGAGAGAGTTGAAAAGAGGGAACGAATGAAAGGAGAGAAAGCCCCGCAACTCATGAAAGGATTAAAAACAAACTTCAGGAGTCCTTTAAGGTTCCTCGGCCGAAGTTGCAGCAGGAGTCACAGGAGGGAAACTGCAGGGTGATGCAAAGCAGCAGTCGTACTAGATCTCTGCTCTCGGCCATGCAAAGAGGATATCTGGTGTGTGAGTTTGGGTTGGGTGTAATTTGCTTGTGTGTCAGTGCACTCTTATTCTAGTGTGCATGTGCTCATTTGTGTGCACAACTTATAGGCTCATTCGTTTTTTTTTCCTCTGTCTTTCTGTTTGTGTGCTTTGTGTATGTGTGTGATGTGTGTGTGTGATGTGTGATGTGTGTGTGTGTGTGCGCAGACTTTGAGGAGCAGTTGTACGACACCAAGCTGACCGGTCAGACGTTCCGGCATCCGTCCTCGCAGAGCTCTGACGACACGTCCACCTCGCTCAGCCGATCGCCCATCTCCCTCGGCAACAAGAGACCTGACTTCATCTTCCTGGTAAACACACAAACGCACGCACGCACGCGCTCATTTGATCATAATTTCCCCCGCACCAACCGACAGCTGTCTGGTAAACAAATACACACATGGACACAAGTTTCATACACGATTATTTGAAGCCTCACCTCTGTTGCAAGTAAACACACGCACACGCCTTTCTTATTTTATCATGCACGCACACACTTGTCCACCTCCTGCAGTCTCAAAACCATTAGGGTTGACTTATTGCAGCGAAACACACACATACACACACAGTCAGAAACCAGGCTGTGTCCACCTCACTTATCTTTTTCACTTTTCTCCCTGAACAGCAAGAGAGCTGCCTTCACTTTCCCACTAAACTCACGCTAACTCACTCTCCACTCTTTCTGCCCTTTCTGCCCTTATTCTCTCTCGCCTCCACTCTTTGCACAACATTTTCTCTCTAAACTAATTCAACACTTTCCTTTTTTCTTGCCTAAGTCAACCAGACACGAGATATTTACTGTATATATAAATATAAATCTGTCTGCTTCCCTTCATTTATCAATGTTATTTCAACCATCCATAATACAATATTTCTCTGTATTTACAATCAGTAAATACTCTCTATATACAGTGGTCGTTTTCATTGTTTCATGGCACAAGGGATTCACAGGAATCCTTTGTGCGAGGGAATCATAGGAAATACACATATTGTACGCCATGCGGTAGATCATTTTTATGATAAACTGAAGGATTAAGTGTTCCTTTATTGGATGAGAAAATTCTCCTACTTCTTAAATTAAATAAACTATTTAAAACCTTCTTGGATTAGCTGGAAAAAAAGCATTGTCACAAAGCTGAAAACAAGGCTGTTTCTCTTATTAAAAGTTTTTTTAGAGACGCTACAAACATTTGATGATTTTATAGACTATGATGCATTGCTCTAGATTAAACTACCCAGCAGTATATAAAGTAGTTCAAACAACTACAGCAGTGAAATGCCAAATGCCACATACACATTAATACACCACAAAGATTTATCCAAACACATCATATATAGTAACACAAACAGGGACCAATTTTCTGCATAATGAGTACTTTTACTTTTGATATTTTAAGTACATTTTGCTGATAATACTTACAGACTTTTACATACGTAAGGTTTTGAATGCAATGACTTGTAATGGAGTATTTTCATAGTGTGGTATTGCTACTTTTACTAAGTAAAAGTGGCTGCCGACATTGTTTGGCTGCACTGGAAACAGATACATTAAATGGGATTCTGGGTCCTTGTATCACTAAAACTGTCTCCAAATCACTCAAAGTGAGATATATGTTTTATTGATTGGCTGTTGGGGTAACTACATCATTTCTGCCGGCACATTTATTGTTGGCTTCTCCTTTATTGAGTGAATACTGTAGTTTCAGCCTTTAACCAGCAACACAATGCAGTGACATTATTCTTCTCCCCAGCAGCTGACAAATTACTATTTCAGTGTCACTAATACTGTTTCAGCTAAGATTGGTGTTGTGACAAAATGCATCATTGCTTTTGTTATCATGCCCTTTATATCAAGGACTAAAGCTGAATTATCCAAAAACTATTGAACAGTATATCCCACCCCCTCTGTTGGATTTGTCAGAATTAGTCGTCATCCTTTTCACACTCTCAGCAGGTTTCCATAAACAAATGCCAAGTCATTTAGTGTCTTCCAGATGGAAATATCACTAACACTTGATCATAAATTCAAATAGCAAATGGCATCAGTGCTATTTGTTAGTCAGCTCCTGCTCACTGAAGCACAAAGGAGTGGTTACTGACGGATTCTGTTGCTGTATTATCTTATAAAGCCTCCACAAAGGATCAAAAGTGAACACATGGATGAAACAGACTCATTCTCTGCAGTTAGTTCTCACTCTTTTCCCTCTCTGCCGTTGCTTCTAATAGCTCTCAGGCTATTTCCCCGAACCGGTGTCATTATGGTAGCTTGATGGACTCCCACAGTGATTTTACTGCAAGATGGCTGCGCATTTCCTGCATATCGACGCGCCGTTCCTTCAGCAAGCTGTTAAACAGCTCTGTTAAGTTAATGCCTTTCTCTCTGTTTGGGCTAATTTCAATTAGAGTTTGGCAGATTCCCACGAGACAACTTGGATTTCAATTTTCTGCAGTACATACATGTGTTTCTCAGATGTGTTTCATCAGGGAGGTTAGACAGGGGTGTTTCCTGCATTGCAGCAGCCCCGAAGCAATTTGTGTTTCAATGCTTTGCTTAAGGGCTCTTTGGCAGCGATGGTTGATGCCTAAAATTTAATACCAGGCGGCTGACAGAAGCCAGTTGCCTCCCAGCTGGGATTACACCTTCTCATTGGCGTCAGAAACTGAACCAGCAATGTCTCTGTTACTTGTCAGCCTCTGTCCCTGCTGGCTAATAAGATCTGAACAGATATTTCTAATATTTCTGCCTTTTCTCTTCACGTCTTCTTCTTCTACTTCTTTGCTATGTTTTTTTAAGCTTTACTGCAACAGATATAAAAATGTAAATCTTCTCCTTCGTGTACTCACATTTTTTCTTTCCTGTTTTACAATAATTCTCTCTTCTAACTACAAGACAGCTGAAAATGAGACGTGTACCGTGTTTATTTTTTAAATGCCTTTTGTCTCTTAGTCTTTTTTCCACTCCTGCCTTCTTATCTACTTCACTGTTCTTTCCTCTCACTGGCACTGAAGCAGCTTAATAAGGACAAAACATTTTACTTTAGTGGAACTAGATGAGTAGATGACCTCTGCCAGGCTGTCTCGCCTCCTCCAAGTTCTCGGTTGTATTGATTTAAGCTTTAATTGAATTTAGAGTTTTTGGGGTTTTTTTGTGCTTGAGCCAGCAACAACAGTTTAGAGGAAAAAAAGCCCTATTGTCTAACTTTCAAAATAGCTCCAGCATAAAACGGAAACAAAAACTTTTAAAGAAGTTAAAAATGATACAAGATGTAACAAAAGCAGAGATAATTAAATCCGAGCGGAGATATCACTGAGAGGAAATCAAGTTAGGAACGTGGTTGGATCAGGCTGCATTACAATGGCTGAAATGCATGGAAAACATTTTCTTCTAAAAATTGCACATCTGTTGTATAATACAGTTTAGGAGCAAGAAGAAAACCGATAATAAATAATTGTGAATTTGTGTTTTTTACGGATTTAAACCTTTGACCAAGATTTCTTTTAAACCAAGAACAGGCTTAACTCTTAATCTTATTAATCTAATTGAGTGTCATTGTGTGAATACACAGAGAAACCATGTGATTTTCTGCATTGGAAAGCATTAAAACTCACACTCACTCGTCAAAGCTATTTTTTTTAATTTCTTTTTTTACAGCTGCACAAATTAATATTTAATATTAATGGAAAATTGACTTAATGTAACGTGAAAGTCGTTCTTAAGTTGCTTTCTGAAGAAAACACCACTTTTTCTGATTTGCAATTGATCTTACATCTGGATTTATTACATCTGGATCTCTTTAAAGGAACACATCAGGACAGATACACATGTATTTCGGGAATCTCACAACCTTTAAGTCTCTCTGAACCAGGTGGACCAGATTGCTCACCCCATCCCTGTCTTCTTCCTCTAGCCGGCGTCCAAACAGCTCTACGATGATGAAACCACCTCCTCAGTGTTTGGACTGAGGTCCGTGACCGACCCGTCTCCCTCCCCGTCCCCGTCGCCCTGCGGCTCAGATCGCCCCCCGCTGGGTTGGAGTAGTAACAACAGCAGCAGCAGCACCGCCACTTCTGCTACCATCGGACCGCCTGTCGCAGACAAACCACGCTGGCACCTCGGGAGACGCACGCCGGGTCACTTCCTGCCGCTTGACATCACAGGTACGATAAAACACCTAAGCCAAAAAAAACAGAACCCTCACAGGTACCCTTACTCTCACAGTTTGCTGCACAGACTGTACGTCTCTAATTTAGATTTAGATTTAGATTTATTCTCTTGCAAAGTTGCATGAAAAGCGTACATGAACTTGAAAAGAAAAGCGTTGACATAACCTCGGTGTTCTTTGTGATAAAGTTGCTGATGTAGAGGTACTGTTTGAGGTGATGGAAGTATTTTTGAAGGCTTTTTTTTTTGTGTGTTTCCCTTTTTGTAAAGATCACTGTAGAGAAGACATTGTTCATTGAATATTTTGGGGTTTTGGACTGTTGGTCAGACAAAACAACACATTTTTGGGGGCTGTGGGAACTTGCTATGGCGCTTGTTGGTGGTGTGTTGGCCATAACCAGATGCCCTCGAGCATTACTGGGTTTTATGAGAATTCATGTCCTCAATATGAAAGTTCTCTGACAAATAATCTAAAATTAAATAGATTAACCTCTGAGATAGGAAGGGGTAAGTTGGAACGCATATAGTTAAACTGAATCTAAGTTCTATGTCACTGCTCTCATTGGTTTATTGTAGTAAGAGAAAAACACTGGTGACTTTGTTCTACACACTTAATGCCTCAGAGCAAAAAAACGCATTCACACATTCTGTCACTTCTCGAGGGAGATGGTTTTTCCTGTGACAGTTGTAAAAGTGAGAGTCGTGGGAAATTAGAACGAAGGGAAATGCAAAATAACTGTGAATTCTCCTTGAGGTCGGTATAATGAGATGGCAATGTTGGCCAGTTGGTCGGCTCACCGCTTTGGTCCAGACTGGAATATCTCAACAAATATTGGGTGTATAAAATGTACTAAGTTTTGTGGTGACTTTTCATGTCCTGTCATTATCAGGTCAAAACCAAATACCTACAAACCTTCTGTACTTATATTAATATTATATTAGCATGCAAAACTCAGACTTCAGCCTTACAGTAGACAGTTCTTATTAGAGTATTATTGTCTGAACTGATTTGCTGATGGTTACAGTTAAGCAAGTAAGGTTAAGGCAAAGATTTGGGCAGGTGTGACTTTTGTTAATGGTAGACAATAAAAAAAAAAAAAGTCAGGATTCGGGTACTGGTCATGGTTATGTAGTGGTGTAATAGTTATTTTGACTTCAAACTTCACTCCTCTGCTTGTAATTTAAGAATTAAAGCTTCTGCTTCTGCTGCAGGCAGTGGAAATTACCTAAGATAAGACAATCAGCTACATTCCTAAATGAAATTGGATCATGTAAATGCATTGGATGTCCCCAGGTGCCAGTTTGTGATTATAGAAACTTGACTGTCACACCTGAAGGAAAAAATAAACCCCAAATCTCATCTTCTTTCTCGAGAGATTCACGGCGAGGAAGACGTTTTTGAACGGAAGATGAAGCATCACTAGATGCACATACACGTACTAACACTGAGATGATCCACGGCACAAACAGACCAATTTTAATTTCACTTAATTAAGGATGTAAAAAGAGAGCAGATGCACAGAGTTATCAAAACAGCAAGAACCTCAGTATTCCAGTAGGAGAGCGTCAACATTTTGTTCTCTGCATGCAGGTTCCCTCTCTGCTCGAACAGTTTGCATATTCATGTCAGAAGACATCACTCACAGGTTACACAGGATGATGTAGTCACACAGTACTCTCTCTCTCTCTCTCTCACACACACACACACACACACACAGATTGCCACTTGACACAAGTTTGAGTTTTAGGGGAGAAAATCCTGCCGAAACAAGATTTGACGTCGAGAACATTTTCTTCTTATGATCACATTCGCTATCGCCCTCGCCCATCTCTGGCAGTCAGCCTGCTCGTGTGCATCCTCTTTGTGTGTTTGTGTGTGTGTGTGTGTGTGTGTGTTTGCTGTCAGAGCTGTTAGTATGCTGTGGTCATCCTCAGCTACATCATTCTGACACTCCTGCTTCCACTCGCCTCCCCCCTTGTTTACTCTGCGTGCATGTGCGTGCCCGCCTGAGTGTCTTTGCATGTGTGGATGTGAATGTGTGTGTGTGTGTGTGTGTTTGGTCCTCCTGGTTTTTGGCATAGCAACTGCTTCGTCACCGGGTGCCTCTCCCCTCCTTCTCGCGCATCTCCATCTATAGTTTAATATCTCTCCGTCTGTTTGTCTCTTTCTCCCGCGCTCTGTCCCCCTCCGTCTCTCTCTCTCTCTCTCTCGCCCTCCTCACCCACTGTGTAGAGGAGTAGAAGGTCAGGTATAATGATGCATGCCCGTGGCGCTGTACTTGGTGGGTATTCACTTCCTTTTGAGAGAAAAAGAAAGAAACAGAGAGAGGGACAAGCAGGGAGAGAGACAACAGAGCTAGTAGAGAGAGAGAGAGAGAGAGAGAGAGAGAGAGAGAGAGAGAGAGGAGGAGGACTTTGAGGACAAGACTTACTTTATTCTGTATTTTTGTTATTGTCAACAAATCCCTTGAAAAGACCAAAACCAACAATGGATTTGTCCGTCTCTAGACTCTTTTCGACTTCCCCAACCTGTCTGTGGCTCTCAGCCCCAAGCTCATTGGTTCCTACTGAAGACATGAATCTTTAAAAATGGGTCACAATAATAAAGTTCCTTTCCTTGAAAGATAAAAAAAAAAAAAAAAGCTCAGCATTTTCCTACAACTGCTAGCAGGGCACTGTAGTTTTTAGCAAATGGTACTCCTGCAAGAGTAAAAAGTATTTTTAGGGACTAAGTATTTGTTAGGGACTATTTCCAGCTGAGGATTGATACGCATTTGGTGCTCTTGTGAGTATTCGGGGCAGCAGGACGTTTTTTGTGGGATGGAGTCAAAATAACCGACAGTGTCACCCAGTGCAACAGTGTGACTTACTGATGTGTTTTTAATGGTTTTAGAACAACAATGGAGCTCAATGGCACAGAGGAATAAGCTATATCAGGCTATTTATTGGGATGATATTGTTTTCGGTCTTTTGTTGGGATTAGTTGACAATAACAAAAGTATAGAATATCACAACAATGTCACACATTATCCAGCTTGTTTCCGTGGCACCCAGTCTCTCATCACTCTCTCTTTCAGGCCGTCTCGCTCTCTCTCGCTCTCGCTTTCTTTCTCTGAAAACCACAGAACAGGTAGCTTGCAGCCAGCTTGCTGTTGCCATGGTAACTCGCCACTCTTCCTCTCTCCTCCCTAAAAAAAAAAAAAAAAAAACGAGAGAAGAAAAGTAGAGTATGGTGGTGAAGAGGAAGATGGAGATGAAGAGAAAATGCAGTTTGAGGAAAGACAGAATGGGAGGAAGAGGAGGATGGAAGGAGACAGAATGAAAGAATAATGAATGAAGGATAATGAGAGAACATTTTGTCACAGCTCTCTCCTCCCACCTCCCTTCCCCTTCCTCCTGCGCTCTTCCTCTCCATCCCTGCACAACTCGCTCCGGCAATTTTCATGAATGACTGAAACACTGTAGGCAGTGAAGATGTGAATGCAGAACAGGCTGAGAGACAGACAGGCTGTAGGCAGACAGACAGGCTGACAGGGTAAGACATCAATTTATTTTTTGTTTTAAGAGGCTGATTTAAGAGGCTGATTTCGTCTAAAATCGATCTGATTTTAGACATTCTAGTCATTTTGAGGGAAAGTTTCTATAAAACACATTTTTAAAAACTCATTTTTAAAAGCATTTGTTGAGTTCTGAACCTAAATGTGGACCTGTTCATGATATAACTGCAGAAAGACAAGGAGGTTGTTTCACCAAGTGGGTTTGTTATGAATGTAGGACTCCATAGTTGTAAAGAGGAACACAAGGAGCTTGTGACATTGCGAGGACAAGCAGGTAGAAAGGAAAATATTGTCTATTTATGTAAATTACTGGTTGGGAATCATTCTGCAGCCGTTAATTTATTTGTTGCGCTTGTAAATTTTGTCATTAATTCTACAAAAGAATAATGAGGCTTGCAGACAGGCAGGTAAACAGCTTGCAAGTGTTGTCATTTACAGCAAAGAAAACATTTTAATAAAAGAGGCATTATGTGAATGCAGTTCTGAATGTGGTGCGCGGCGAGTCAGTGAAGGAAGCAGACAGCTTGGGACTGTGGAGTTGAGCAGAAACGCAGACAGGCACTCACGCTGTTGAGCTGCAGACGGTCTAATCCGCTCAGTTTACCTGAAACGCCTCCGTCTACCAGGAACCTGACAGGGGGCGGAACTTTTCACAACTGCGGCAAATCCTGTTGGCCGCACATTGTTCCCCTTTGTGACAAGAATCCATCGCTGGGCAGCAGTTTGAATGCATCTCTAGTTAGATCCAGCTCAAAAAAAGAGTAAAACGTTTTTCTTTTGAGTGGGGTGTTGATGAGGCGGCCTGCTCTTACGTTGAAAACTCATTTCAACGCAGCTCCAGCGTTTGTCATCCGTGTCATCGTCCTGTGAAGACGGCACAGACATGTCATTGGAACTGTAGATATTCAAACTTTTTATGATTTTTTAGCACATCTAGGTCTAGGACAGTCCATTCTTGACCTTGGAAAGAACAGCTGACAAAACAATGTCCATTCAAGGTCCTCAAACTCTCTTTGACTGGAGTTTGTGACCGTGTTGCATGGTCTTCATTGGCATCATTCATCATTTGCCAACTGCTGTTTCCAAGGTAAAAAGTGTCAAAATGAAGATGGGATATTATTTCGGAGGGGCTTTGACGCTTACACAGTATTTTGACGTCAAAACACTGACAGGTGAATCAAGTGTGGCCTGTTAAAATAAGTAACAGGGTCTTTGGGAACCTGTAAAAGCTGTGTTTCAGGACAGGGTCTCCACAGAGTCCACCCCATCTGCAACTTCCTGAACATTCACAGCAGGCAGGAAAGCAGTGAAGCCAGGCCCATACTGAAGAGACATTATGTTGAATGAATCATCATCTTGTCTGTCTGGTGAAGGCCGCTGATAGTTGAAATAGTGTCTATTATTTATGGCTGCAGGAGCAACACAAAGACTCTGAACAGCAGCTCAATCAGAGACGAGGCCGATCGAGAATGAGGACGGTGTTTCGAAAGAATCTGACAGTAAACGTGACTGTATGCACGTATGAAGGGTACGTGTTTGTTACCCAAGACTGTAGGCTGCAAAAACTGCCACTTTGCCCCGGATGAATACAGAGGCAGACAGTCCAGCAGGAAGCGGGTGAATGCATGACAGCCAGACAGGAAGTCATATTTAGCCCTCGCTCAATGGCTGAGTCATAGCGTCGTCTCTGCTGGATGGCTGTAGATGTTTCAGCCCAAACACTCTGATTTATTCATGCACAGAGGGGAACGGCCATTGAATAGCGCCCAGTGAATGAGCTAAACAGACGGGATTGCTGGAAAAATAGACACAGGATGAATGAATGTGGCGAATGGACTGTTGGAGAGATAAAGAGATCAAAAAAGACAGGTGGAAAAAGATCCAGGTAGTCAACGACAGCAGACAAACAGGAAAGATCTCCAAATTTTAAAGAAACGGCAAGGAGTCTCTGCTCTCCGACAACTGAAAATGACCATGATACATCAGCCAGGGTTGATGGGTTTCAATTAACTCAGTGATTTAATGATTATCTAACCAGGAAATTAGATTTTTTTGGCTTCCAACATTAATTTTGTGCAAAAACGTATTACCTGTTGGAGTGTCTAGACACTCCCAGCCTTCCTATCTCCAATCATTAATTTGGTGATTTGCAGGTCGGAAGACTTCTAGATGTCTAGATTGAAACCAGGCTTTTGTCAGGCGCCTCGATTACAGCATTTTAATCGCAGCGGTTCACCGTAAAGCAGGTCCAAAACGGTCCAGGAAACAATAGTCATAAGTAACTGAAACTTCACTTTTCACCCACGTTTGATTGCAAATCACCAGAACCATGTTAACTGGGAAACTACTCACATTTTCAGTGATTGGGTTTGGGCTACCACTATGGAAAAAGTTTAATCCAAATCAGTGGACTTACGTCTTGATTGAAGAATTTCTTATAAAAGGGTTTTCACGCCTCTCTACTGATACAGTAGATGTGGTCCTCTCACATGGATGAATACTGGTACCATCCAGCACAAATGAACTTAACATCTGAAACTCAATATGCTGTAGTTGTGTATAAGAACTATACATTTACAGATAATCAAGTATTATGATCAGCTACTATTAATCAACCCTTAACAGAATGGGGGAAAGGTACAGTATTTTCAAAGTGACTATATACTTGCCATAAATTGTTAGTAGTAACTAGTTACCTTACTGAATTTGTATTTATTAAAAGTAAGTCAGAGTACTTTTAAGGTACCAAAAAACTTAACAGCAAAAGACTTATATATTTCTTAAAATATCACTCCACAATCATTTCTTCCCCATTGGCTGCAAAAGGCAAAATACCATCTGTTAGTCACTGAGCATGGTGTGTTCAGAGGTGAAAAAAGCCCAGATTCGGCCTTCAAACTGCATTGTTTCCTGAAACTTTGTGTCTCCACCTTTTGTTCTTGACATTTGGATAAAAACTGCTGAGTTTTACTGAGTTTGATGAGTTGTTTTTTTCTGCAAATGTTTTCTGCAGGGAATATTATTATGTAGAGTCTGGCTGCTATTAGCCTGCTCTTTGGTCTCTCGGATAGCTCAAACATTTGTAATCCTGTGTTGTTCAATCCTTGGATGTATAATTCATACACAGCGCTCCAAGAGGGGCACAACAAGAAACAAAATGGAAGGAGGGCGGGGTGGAGTCATTTGTTGCTGCAAACCCCTTGAGAGGCTACAAGAAGATAGACAGGCGGACAGACAGGTAGAGAAACAGATGGTGAATGTGTATGTACACATGGGAAGTAAAAGGATCAAGTCACAGACTGTTTCCTATGCTTTATTTTTGGTTTTCCATTTATCATCACATTGGTTTATGGTTTGAAAAACAAACAGTTATTGAATTTGGCAACACAATGCTTGATTCACAAAGCAGGAGATCAGTATTTTGCTCCGTTTTGCTTTCTGAGACCCATTAAAACCTGCGGTTGCACAGTAAAAACTGTATAGTTCCTTTAACTCAGTTTGTTTGGGCACTGGTTGCATAATGCCAGTACACTTTTTCATCGATCCAACTTCATTTGATTCATTTTTGTGTTTTGCCTCATTGATTTTGTGTGTGTGTGTTGTCTGTCTGATTTACCGTCCCAGTCTTCAGCCACCGAGGCAAACAAAACTTCACTGAATGGCATCATTTTGTTTGGCGATAAATTTAAGCAGCAGACATGACTGTCACTATAAAAAAACAAGGCTGATGGCTTAATAGAGGCCTGACTGAGTTATGCAGCCGGGTGAGAGACTGCGCTGCGTGTCATTGAGGTAATCAAGTAGCTACCTGCTGCCTCCGATGACTCATTGGATTACTGTCTGCTCAGATAAGACGGACAGGAAGTACAACAGAACAGCAGGATTCTCCGCAGCATCTGCTGTAAGTCACTTTGCATTTAAAAATGACTGCAGAAAATGTAGAACATAAACATGTAGGTGGATGGTGATCACAAAAAGAAAGTGCGGCTGTCCAAGCATGTGGTTATACTTTGTCATCTTCAATGACGTGCACTTGTTCAGCTGAGGTGAACGCCTGTCAGTTTGGCTGTTTTTCCGCTTGACACAAACCCTTTGATTTAAACAAACTTGAGGCAGCTTTGAGCACCAGTGGCTCAAAATATCAGCGCTCAGGTACACGGAAATCCAGAAATCTTGATGCATGATGTCAGTACAATGCACATCACACCAAACTATCCGTCATATTTTAGAGTAAATCTGAGCATTAAAATTTAGTTTTTATTTCACATTTGGAGTGAACAACCTGGCCAGTGGCATCCAGGTAATTTGAGTTTGGTGAATCCAGCCAAGTGAAAACTGTTTGTTTTTCACATGCATCCTGATGAATACTATATTGCGCTGATGTTTCGGTATCCCAGAAGTTTATAGAGCAAAATCCTCCCTTTTTTCTTCTGGTATTTTATTGTGAAACATTGGCAGGAAGTGTGGAGTTTTTAATGACGCGAACTTAACAGCAATCAAAAGAAACGACAAAGTGGAATTGATTTTAAATAGTTATTGAAAGAAAACTATATTTTTGTTAAATAGAAGCAGTAGATTGGTGAGAATGAAATGGTTATATTGTACTAGTGGAGCTAGTGCTGAGAAAATGTTAATTACTGTGAATTTAATATTAGGTGTGACACAAAATACTTTTTATTTCATGCAGAATTAAAAATAATGGGTCATGCAACTGCAGCCATTTTAGGTTAATCTTACTATATCTTTTTAACATGGGTTGTTCTGTGAAGTTAGAAAGTTTTGACAATTCACTTCACAGTGTGACTGAAGTGTGTGATTTGTTTAAGCTTATTACTGCAAGTTATTCAAATGCAGTTACTTTAAGCTGTACAAGTGTCCTTCTTGGTCCCTCTCTCTCAAAAATACCTTTCAACCTGAGTGAGACAGGCTGGGTATATTGAGAGTCATAATCTAATACTTTATTGCCATGTCAACATGATTGGATTTAGTGTTTTATTGAATTTACTGTGTCAAGTAAAATGACTCTCCCCTTCCTCTCACTGACCTCCCGGTTCCTCTGTTTGTACTCCAGGTGAAGTGAGAGGAGGGAAATTCCACGGCGTCGACCTCCTCCAGCACTCCCCATCCCCATCCCCCTCTCCAGGGGATCCCTTCCCCCACCAGCCCCGCTCCCTAGAACCGGTCACGGACACCTTCCACCAGAACCTCCCCCTGAGGAAGACACACTCTGACCTCGACACAACCTTACCTGCAGGTGTGTGTGGCCGTTAAGTGAAGCCCTTACCCTCCTCCAATGTTTTTTCTTTTTCCTTTACTTCTTTCTTGTGTTCCCGTGGTGCAGATGTCGTTACTGCTCACATAAACTGCGCACAGCCAAAGACAGAAAGACAGAAGCAAGTGTTACCTTGGGAGAAGGCAGGGATTGGACAATGACAGCTAACCTTTAGTATGTTTATACTGTTTTAAATCAAGTATTTAGTGATACAACGGTAAAAAGATCCAAGATGTCATAATATTTTGCGATGAATCATTCAATTTACCAACTTTTTTTGGTGTCAGTTCCCATGAATGTAGCTTTGTTGGACTAATCTGGGCATGTTTATACTCCTGCCTGGCTTAATCCCATGTTAAAATGGGTCACTGTGGCAGGAAAACATCTTATTCATTTTTCCTTTCTGCTTTTCACCCACCAAATGTTGAATTTAACAAAGAACACCACAGAGATTAATGTTGGGTTCATAATTTCTTTCCCATGTATTTCCAGTAATCTGTTTTGCTCAGTAAAAGATGGCGTTGCCAGCAGCCAGGATCTTTTCATGCCTAATTGGTTTATTCCCTACAACAGGGATTCTCAATCGCAGGGTTTGAAGGGTTCATGTAAACAGTTTAACCTGAATAAGGCCTTAATTGCAGACAGGCGAGACAAAGCAGAACATATAAATTTGACATGTTTTTGACCTTTAAAAGAATAGATTTCAATTGATTTTGTGTTAAGAATGAAGATTAACTTTAGCGATGCAATATTTCTGTAATTTGTACCATGCCCATGACCCAGCCCAAACGTTTTCTAACCTTATTATGAATCCTGATTCATTACAGACTATGGTGACCGTGACACAGTCTGTTCTTATCTTTATGTTTTTATTTTTATTTTTATTTTTTAGGGGGTTGTATCAGCTTTAAAGACTCAATTTTTTTAAAGGGGTAGCTGTATATAGAGCTGTGAAGTGTTCATTTCTCAATGGGAGTTTTTATTGGCCAGTAGAGTTTGTTCCAATCAGGTTTGTTGTATTAATCCTTTTCGCCCTCTCCTCTGCAGATAACACGTTGGAGCAGCGTGCCCCGGACCAACTTCACCCAGGAACTATGGACCACTCTGGGCTGCTGTGCTCAAACACACCCACCGCTTCCTGGAACGGACCGAAGGGCTCCACTTTTTCTCCCGGAGCGTGGAACGAGCCTTACAATTACAGCATGAACAAAGGCCCAGCAGTTCCGCCCAAACAGCACAGCATCATCGGTAATGCAGGAGGAGGCACGCAGGACGGGGTGATGCTGGTGGGCTCAGGACAGTCGGTGAGCTCACATCCCAGTTCGTTCACGTCTGTGACTAACCCTTCTGGGAGAGGAGGGAATAACATGCCCGGGATTTCACTGGCAGCAGCGATGATGGGGAAGCGAAGCGAGACCGAAGGGGCTGCAGCGGACGGAGGGAGAGGAGGAGGAGGAGGAGGAGGGGGAGGAGGAGCTGGGGAGGTGGGTAGAGGGCGGGAGCGGTCGGCACGTTCCATAGCGGCGGCGAACGCCTTCAAGTTCCGGGAGCGTTCCCTTTCCACGCCCACGGATTCTGGTTCCTTCTGCTTCACAGAAGGCGGTTTAGGCCACCCAGACGGGAACATGGTGTCCACAGGGAACGGGAATCTTATGGCAATAACAGACCACCCACAACAGCATCATAACTTCCTGGGATTGAGTGAGAACTACTCCCTTCTTTACCCTAGAGGGAGCTCAGAAGACAGTGCCAGTACCACGGACACAATCTCCGTCACAGCCTCAGACTACAGCGCCGATGGCCGCTTGCGCCTACGCTCCCGCTCCATCTCGCTTAAGAAATCCAAGCGCAAGCCGCCACCTCCTGTGAGGAGCGTCTCTCTGATGAAGAACCTGGGAGAAGCCGAGGGGAGAATCCACCATGAGGGCGGCCTTTACCGGGATGGCCGGCCAAAGAGCCTGCACATTCCCAGGGACCACTTCCCAGATTTCCAGCCCGATTTCCTCCTGCCCACTTCGTCCTGCTCCTCGAAACCCAGTGTCTGTGAGCGGGAGCTGGGACAAGGAGGGACTGATGGACCTCCCAGCCTGGAGGTCCAGGCACCAGAGAGGGAGGGAGAGACGGAGCTGACCTTCCCCACTCACTGGCAGCTGGGGGAGTGGAAGAATGACCCTTACAGGTATAAAATGAAGCTACACTTTATGTGCTCCATCCAGTTTAAATCTGTCTAGCTGCCTGGTTATATGTTTCCTTATTCTTAAATATTCAAAGTTTGTTAGGTGAAGACTAAAAATTCTCTTCTCTTCTCTTTTCTTCTCTTCTTTTCTCTTCTCCAGGTCTCTATCAGGCTCCAGCACAGCAACAGGTACCACAGTGATTGAATGTATGAAAGTCAGAGGCAGCTCTGAGTCCCTGCTTGATTCTCCCTCCACCTCCAGAGCCACCTCACCCTCACAGCTCTCCATGGAAACTGACATCAAGGCATCCTCGCCCTTCAAACCCCCAGGACTCATGTCCCCATCAAGTGGCTATTCCAGCCAGTCAGAGACTCCCACCCCAACTGTTCCACTCAGTCATATGGCAGGTCACGGGACGGTAGGGTCATCGGGGACAATGGGGACATTGGGGTGCAAGTTGCGGCCGAAGATCCCAGAAAGGAAATCATCGCTCCCATCACCCAAGGACCCTGCTGCAAGGTCAAGATTGTCCTTTGAGATGCCTGGGAACGCACATCTTGAGCTGTCGTCCATCAAGCCAAAGCAAAAGGCCAGCAGACGGCATTCTGACACCTCGACGGCGGCAAAACCGGGAAAAATCAGCCCGAGTTCCTCGCAGGCATTGCCTGTGGTGACCCAGAATGAGCTGAAGACTGTCCGGCTTCGCTCCGTGTCCCGGGGCGACTTGGAGGACTGCCCCGATGGGGCGTCTGACACCATTGAAGAAGAGCAACATGGTCGAGACCTAGGCGAGGACCCCAGCCCGCCACCCACCCTACCAAAACCCAAACCACCTGTCGCTGTCAAGCCCCCGTTGCCCAAGCGGCCCCTAAACCTCCTCCTCAAGTCTCCTTCCCCCTCATCCACTTCCCCTCTAGCCCTTGACTCACCTCCCGCCTCACCCGTGGACCGGCCTGTGCCCTTAGGCAACATCTACAAAGTCATGAAAAAACCCAAACCCAAAAAACCTCCGCCACAAATTCCAACGAGTCCATCTGTCCTGCCCGATTTGACCACCGCTCCACAAACTGCCTATGATCATCCATTCTTCCCCCACTCACAGTCCCTCTTTGATCTCCCTCCCCTTCCGGACCCCCAGCCTCTCCTGGAAGACCCAGCGATGGAGCCTGAATTTGACGCAGACCCAGAGATCCGTCTCGGCCCTGGGGACGGAGGCTCACTCCCCTCTCCCTGCAGCAGTCAGGAGGCTCCGGAGCTCCAGGACAAGAGCAAGACCCTCCCCTCAAGGATGACAATCTCCTGTCTGGCAGAGCTGTCGGACAAAAAGAAACCCAAGGTGAGGAAGACATCAGAAAATGCTTTATTTTAACGGGGTCTTTGCGGTTAAGGTCATTAAGTGCGTCCTGGTGACAAACAATACACAAACACAATTCATGGATGTAGAGATTGGCAATGTCATTAATGTGCTATTATTTGTACGTCCCAGAATTGTTGCTGTACTGTTTTGATGTTAAAACCGTTCTCATTCCCTCCCAGGTTCCACCTCCGGTCCCCAAGAAGCCGAACGTCCTGCTTCTCCCCTCGTCGGTCCACTCCTCCACCAACGGCAGCACAGAACGTCAGACGCCACAGACCGACAGCCCTGTGGGCCATCCGTCTCCTGTAGGAACATTCTCACCAGAAGAGTTTCCCAGTACTTCTAGAGTTCCCGATGTGCCAGACCAAGACGAGAACCACTTACCACCACCGCAGGAGGGTTCAAAAGACTCATCACTCCAGTCGTCTCTGCATGATTCCTCCCTCACAGAGCTGGGAGGGAAAATGGCCAGCACTGGAATTGGGTCAGGTATGTTTTTGGAAGAAAATGTGTCCAGACTTGGGTCACGGGGTATTCAGAAAGTCTGATTCTTCATTTATGCCTGTACATTACAGGCTCATGCTCCTAAACTGTAACTCCAACATTACAAAAACATTAAAAAAGACACAGACGAAGCTGAAGAAATGTTAAAAAGGACTAATCCACTGAAAGTCTATATTTTGAGAAGCAAATTCTTGCCCCGTGAAGTGAGTTCATTTTGGTTACTTCTGTAGTGTTGCAGTGTGTCTGTCTACTTTAAAGACTAAATATACTGTATGTGCACTTACACATTAATCTGAATTTTCAAGGCGTGGTTGTGCATTTAGAAGCCATGTACAGTGAGATCTAAAAGGAAAGCATGGGGCAATCTTAATGAAATGAAACCTAACAAACCTGCAGTATTGCTAACTCATACAGCATGAGCTGATAAATACTGTTTGATCTAAGAGTTATTTTGACAGAAGCTGTGGAAATCCTAGCTTTTTTCTTATCATTTTATATGCATGTGTTTAATGATAGCCTGTCAGAGCTGTTACATTTGATTAGGATCCGCCCCTGCTGTGTTTGATGCATAACCTCCTTAATCTGTCAGAGGAGATTTCTCAGGTCTTGAATCAAATCAAGCCCAATTGCTCTAAAATTGGACCAAATCAAAACACAGAGTGATTCCCACTGTTTGTAACAGTGAAGATGACATTTATCATTATTATCTCATTTTTAACTAACAGTATGTAACTGAGTCAGATTTAATCTCACTGCAAGGGACATACACATGTATTATGAATATTGGCTTTGGTAAAACAACTGCAAAGCCAGCAGATGTGTACACATATGATGTGTTTGGCAATATATCTATCAAAATATCTACTTTAAAAAAAAAAACATTTTGTTTTGATGTTTTATGATTTCTCCGTCTTGTTCAGATGACTCAGAAGCCAATGAGAAGACGGTACTCCACATTGCAGAGGAAACAGATGACGACTTGTTGGCCAGCACACCTTCAGCACACACCACCGAGGACCTGTTCACTATTATTCACAGGTTTGAACATGCACGCACATACATCCAACTCATATTTCAGACATACAGTACTGTGACATTCAGAACGATAATATAATATTTACAGGCAATAGAATTACAGCAGATGTCTTTTCTCAAAATGATTTCTGAAAAGTTAAGAAGTTTATTACATTCCTGTCTGTTTTGACAATACAAACTTATTCTCACAGCACAAATGGATTCAGGCGACACCAAGCTTTCCTACCGGCTTATTATAACCCAGAGCATGTGATGACAGACGCATTGTCTTGTTGAAAAGGTGTGAGGCAGACCGAGCATAAGGTTCCCTAGCAACGGCTACATGTATAGTGGTTTACTGCACGACCAGCAGCCCTTATTTTGTCCTTTTTCAGAATCTCTCGCACACACACACACACACACACACACACACAGAATCACAATAAAGCTAGTCTCTAAGCAACAAGTGTTCATGATTTTACCTTGCATGATGCCGAAAATAGCTTGAAAGGCGGAGAAGAAAGGGTGAGGAGGGGAAAAGGAGTCAATGTTTTCATCTCTTACAAGAAAGGATGGAGCCCCTGCTGTAGCCACACATTTTTGATGTTTTTATTGTGTAAAAGGAAAGATGTCAATCTAAGTCTGATTCATCTGGCTTGAGGAGTAAATTTCAAATAATGAGTTGAAACGGCCACAAACGTTGCTAATCATTGTCTCTGGTCTTTGCCCAGGTCCAAGCGAAAGGTTCTAGGTCGCAAGGAGCCGTCGGACTCCTTCGGCAGCCGCCAGAGCCTGGTGTCCCCGGTGAAGCACAGCACCAGCGGCAGCGACATCCGAAATCTGACCTTAGGGAGCAGTCAGAGGTCGAGCTCCCGCAACGAGAACTTCATGGCCCTGCTCCAGAAGAAAGGCAGCAAGTCTTCCAGCGGCGGAGCCAGAGTCTCCGCTATGGAGCTTCTCAAAAGCACAAACCCTCTGGCTCGACGGGTCACAGAGTTTTCAACCACGACGACCGGCGAGGGAGGAGACGAGGCATCCGGGAATGGCAAATCCAACGATCAGTGAACGGAAGTATTGTTAACTGATGTTAACCAGGTCCGTTTGCCGGATAAAGCTACCAACCAATTCTAAAATGTGCCACCCACTGCAGATGGGGCCTTCTGACTAACATGTCCAACGGGATCGCTCCAACTACTGATTGACCATTTGCACTGTCCAATCAAATTGGAGCATGTTTTTGGACAAAATGGTCCCTCCCACGGTTGAAGCGCCATTGTTCCCTCTCAAACCGGTCCCTCTAGGAAAGTGAGAAATCTTTGGAGAGCAAAATTTGTTCTCACTCCATTTTCAATGAAAGGTGGAGGTTCAAGGCTTCAACACTGCACCTTGTTTTCCTCATGTGGGATATGCTCAGTGTGGCGGCTGGATGGATAGACGGATGGGTGGAGTAGACGCTGGGAATATAAGGATATACAGTGGATATCTTTACTCCTGGCAACTTCTGGATGAAGACAAGAGTCCCTGATGACCACGATGGTCAGTGTATACAAATCTGAAACCAGTTATACTGATCCACTAGGATACCACAGAGGATCTGTAATCAAATGAATCCAAGAAATAAATGGAATAAAATACTGAAGACACGAGACTTCCACATGAATCGTCTACGATTCAACCAAAACCCTCCAACCAGTAGCACTACAGCACCCACGCCTGTAGACCTACGTGAATTGAAGGGTAAATTATTAACAGTGAGATGAGACACCTGAGAAAGCAAATATGCCCAAAACCCTGGACAGCCCAACGTCTTGTCTCTGTGGTAAATGCAATGCCATAGCATGCATCAGCACTGTCAGTTTCAGAGAACGGAAAACACACATTCTGATCCGAGCGGACGAAGCGCCAGGATTTACAAAGAAAAACCACATGGGGGCTTTTTGCCACCAAAGACGAGGTATGAGCATGTCACAAATGTTGCTGCTCATGCTATGAACGTGAATGTGGACCTTCACAAAACATTCCACAGACGTGCCCAGCAAATGGACGACATTTTGGAACGCAAGCACTTTTCTTTCTCCTTGGCGCCGGCGGTCGTTGACATGGCGCCAGCCTTCGCGTCGTTGCATTTTTCATCAATCATTATTTTTTCGGCCTTGGTTTAGATTGTTTTTCTTATATTTTTTCCTACACTTGCTAGATGGCCATATACTGTACATGTCTAATTGGATTGTACTGTATGTATCATGTACAAAGATAAATGTAAACGCATCTATCAACAAGTATCACTTGCGGACACAAAGACTGAAACTAGTGTACAGAGCAGCAAGCAGCTTGGACCACAAACCGCCCACACGATGGAGGGAAAACACACACTCAGACACACACACACACACACACACACACAGACTAAGGAGTAATGCCATGGAAGACAAGCAGAACAGACCTACCTACACAAGTGTGTGTGTGTGTGTGTGTGTGTTCATATGAGTGTGTGTGCAGAGGAAACCTTGCCTGTGGAGTTTCTGTACGGAGAGTATGAAGCAGGCCTGGTTATTAAACAGGGTTTTTATTCATTTTGGTCTCTGGTGACGGGACCAAAGGACTGTTAAAAACTACAAACAGACCAGAGGGGACCTAACGGTGTGTGTGTGTGTGTGTGTGTGTGTGTGTGTGCGATTGTGTTTTGTGCATATGTGTGTATAGAGGGAAGTGCCAGGAACAAAGTGGGAGAAACACAGAGAAGAAAGAGAGAGAGTGCTTGTTAATGTCTTGGGCATTTTTGTGCACGTTTCCTCGCTACGTGTGCATATTTGGACTCGCACGTTGTTTTGTGTGTGTGAATGTGTGTGTGAGCATCGTCCCCCCCCCCACCAAACCCCCTTTCCTGGAACGGGATTAGAATGACCTAAGCAACAACACGACGGCCGCACATTACGGATCCATACGTTTTCTGGAACCCAAAGGGGGATTCGGGAATCAATTCAGAAACCGATGGATCACAGAAGAAAAATGGAACCCAGGGGGATTCTGGAGTGTCGTGACTCGGCTCTGGACCGTCCGCAGTGTCGCAGAGTGATGTGGCGAAGCCGGATAGCGTCCGTTTGTTTTTCGCCCTCCTCCGTGCACGTTTTCACACTCTGTCTCTTTCGACTCGGAGGTGAGGCGGCGGTCTGCGCCGCCCTCCTCGTCCTTCTTTTCCCACTCGTTCCTCTCCTCCTCCTCCTCTCACCGCTGCTGGAGCACACACTCCATCCGTCTCTTTCTGCATACAGCATCGTCTCTGTTTTTCTCTTCTGGCACATACAGTACAGTAGCACACTCTCTCTCTTTCTCTCTCTCTTTTTCCTTCTTCCTCTTGATACTGCAACCTCTCTCTGAGTTTACACGTAGCACCGCCTCGCTGCCCCTTTGCCTCATTCTCTATCTTCCTGCCACCGCCCTCCTCCCTTCCTCTTTTAACCTTCTCTCCATCCTCTCCTCCCTCCCTGACCCTCCCCCATATTCTGTTAACCTTCCCCGTCTCTCTCTCCCATCTCTTTTCTCTCTCTTCCTCCTCTCTGCATTCAGTCTATGCATCTGAGCTCGGCAGACGACACGACACCGGATGAATGTCAATGAATGACTGTTAAGAACATAGATGCTGTGCTTAGTTTGAGAGTGCAAAAAACATCTTTCTATCAGTGCTTATCTTCTGCCTTCTCTCTTTCTTGCTCTCTGAGTTTTTATACTTTTTTCTTTACCTTCCTTTTGAGCGCCCATGTAACATGGAATTATCATGGGTGGACGAGGGAATGGATAGGATCTGTGCACAAACATGGAAACAGGCAGGGTTTGAATGTGTTTTTGCATAAAGGACCTTGACATTTGGACTGTGAACCAAACACCCTGTGGTTTTGACCCCTTTGACCGACCCTCAGTTCTGGATCACTCTGTGGACAGTCTTAAAATTTTGGATCAGCAGTGGTTCAGCTCCAACACCTGATTCATCCCCTGCATGGATGGACCGTGTGGAGGGAGGAGGGAACCTTTCATCTCTTGGCTCCCTTGGGCAAACTATCCCTCGGTGCTATTGAGTCAGAGCTCCCCCTACTGGATGGAAAAGGAGGAACCACACATAACAGCAGGAGAGTAACAAAAAAAAAAAAAAAAAAAAACTCCTTCTCACGCATCTCTCTTCCCTACAACAGTCCTTCAGGTATTCCATCATCCTGAAAAAAAAAGATGAAGATTTTAAAAATGCATAAATTATCACCATTTATGATGACTAGTCAAGTGACGCTTGTTTTAAATATTTAGTGAATGAAAAAAGATAAACCTATAAAACTCTGTGTTTGTTTGCCTTGTATACTGAATTATGGGCGTGTTGCTGCAGCGCCTACTGTGTTTTTTTTTTAAATTTTGTTGTTTAATTTTTTGATTTCAGCTGCCTTGGTAGTACACACTTTAAAAACAACCTTTGCAAAATCTGGCCAAAATAACAGTACAGGTGTAAAAGGGAGCGTTTATGTTCAATCGGACCTGTAAAAAAAAGTTTGGAAATCTGGTGTTGCCAGTGATGTGTGCCTCACGTGACTCAGATATCTTCCCAAATCTGCATTCATACACAGGTATGCAGAGTATAGCAGTGTAGTGATATTTTTCTTCTTTACAGCAAAATCCCTCAGAGCAAACACGTATCTGAGATCAGATAAGTGAAGCTGGAAGGGAGGGCTGCTAGATCAAAACACTACAAAAAATGTATTTGAACTTAACCCACAGATTTTGCTCAAAATATGGGAGCAGAGTGGGAACAAAGAAGAGAGATACGAGTACAGTGTTAGGAGAGAGAGAGAGGACGTGTGGTTTCAGCACAATAATGACTTTAATGACGTTTCTTGTTAAAAAGTAATACTTGGTGTGTAGAGATGTGACACACGTGCTCTTAAAATGGGGCCTAGGCTGTCAGGAAGAAAGTTTTAGTTGTTCCTGTGCAGACAGATGGCAGGTATCTTCAACACGGTTTGACTGTCTTTAAAAGGGATGTAAGTAGAGGTACATACAAACAAAGAAACATATTGGTACACTGGTAAAAAGAAAAGGGTGCTGTCCCTTTTGTAGGAATACAATCATTTAATATTAAGAAGAATGTGTAGTTTTTTTGCCGTTTTTACAAATATTTCTCAATGGCAGAGTTGCATCCGAGGTGGAAATAACCTCATTGGTCGGGTTAATCACCAATGGGAGGAGACAAATAACCTGCTGGGACATTACTGCCAACTTGGTGCCATATTTTTGCTACTTTTTACTTCTACTAACAACAAACGTACTGACAGTGGGAACAACTGGTCCTCAGCGTATTTGGCTGATCCCTCAGCTCTTCCCATACACATCACGGGAGAATCTGTTTCCTCACAGTAGTTTCTCCCATCGAGGATTCGACCGACCAGTGAGAATATTTCAGCCTAAAGAGCAGCTCGGCCTCCAAGAAATGTCTGTAGAGCTGAATTACCAATTTCTAGAATATGTTGACAGCATATTATATTAAAAATGACATTTTTATGAAGTGTGAAAAGAGAGCTGATGCGAGAAATATTGAATATTTAATCCATTATCCCTTCTTTAGAAGGACAAGTAAGGGCGAGAGGAAGGAGGGAAAATGAGGGTGTGGAGCAAAGGTTTGATTCTGCTGAATGTGGGGATTACCACCACGTATTCCATCATCTTTTCCTTCACCTCCTCTCCACCTTCTTCTCAGCTGTCGTGTGACTCAGAGGAGTAATCACGTTAAAAGCTTTTTTCCCTCTCTCTCACTCTCTCGTTTTTCTTCCCTACAAAGTGATAAAAAGGTATGGGAAAGCAAGAAAGTACAGAGCATAGCAATCACCCATTAATTAATTGTGGTTTCATTTTATAGTCGGTCTCCGCAGATACAGAACAGCCAAATAGCAACCCGTTGCTAAGAGACAGTGTAGAAAACTTAGTTAAGTCGGAGACTTGGCAAGGATAATTTTCTCTAACAGACAGATCACGATTTATCTGAATAAGATAAACAAAGCTAAGATTGTGTGAATAATGTATTTACAGTAATTTCCCGAGTATAATGAATAGAGCTACTACAATAAGCCAAACCAACATAAACAAATCAAACATCCCTTCAGACTTTAGACTCCAAAACAATGTCAACCACAAGTCATCCCAGTATTTTCAAAGGAGATGCAAATATAATCTGTCAAAGACTAAAACAGCTCTGTGGAAGTCAAAACTATTATTTTACCACGTTGTAGAAACATCTACCACATCAGGCACAAACGCTTCAGAATAAAAGCAATGGTCCACATTTATCTGACCCGAGAACCTGAGAATTTAATAGGAAACTGCACTTTTAAAAGGTTTAGGTTGTCTTCAACACACCATATGCTACTAAACACAATGGCTGCAATTATCTGCATGAGTTGTGATGAATCAATGTGTGCTTACCAAATTTACAATTGTGACTTTTACCATTACATCTGAACACGTAAAGCAACAAAGTATCAGGTTTCAGGTTTCAGGTTCAGGTTATTTGGTCGTGTAAAACTTGATGTTCAGGTTGGATCAATGCTTATTTTCAGACATAGTTTATCAAGAAATGTCTCTCTTTCACATGCATGTCATGTGTTGCAAGTCTGTTGCATTTGCCTGGCAAACTAACATTTACTTATGTATGAGATATATACTGTAGCTCTGGGTGTCACGTCGGGTCTCAGTTTTAAGCACGTGCCAAACTCCATCTATAACACAATACTTGGTTATTTTGGCTGTAGCTCCCCACAATACAGTGGTACTCATCTCAAAGCCACAAAACAATACATCTCAATGACCTGCTCACTGTAATCCACAGACCTCACTGTTACAAATTCAGCGGAGAACTACTTTCTGCCAAAGTACACCTGCCACATGTCTATCCCCATGCAAGATATGCTCCCAAGAAGCTCCATGGGTTATTCTTAAAAAAAAAAAAAAATTCAGATGTCACTTTTTGTTGCTTTGGATACGACAAACTCAACTCTGGTTGAGTTCCACTGAGTTGTGATGAGCTACAACTCATAAAATGACTAATCCGACTAAAACTTCGTTGGAGCCTGTTTTGGGGTCAGCTATCCCTTTTGTAATTTGCGGGAAATGACAAGTGTGTGGTCTGTGATCCCAGTTTTGAGGTCTTTTGATGAATACGTGTGGTCCAGCTTTATGAGAGAGTGAAAGAGGGTGAAAGAGCAACAGAGAAAGAGGGGTAATGGTTGCAGATTTGGGCCAAAGAGTATCTTGCATTTGTTTTAGGAGTGCCAGGAGGGTGGGATTCACAGTGTTTGGAGGGGTACTTCAGGGGTACTTTGGAGTAGGCATGCTGCCCATCATAAAAAAACAAACTGATGTCCTTTGCTGGTAAACCCCACCCTCCTGCCACTTCAAGCAAAGTAAATCAAACCCACTAAACCCAATTTTAACCCCAGTTTAGGGGCTGTACAGGCAGCTTATAAAGACACAGAGATGATCATTAGAGAGACATAGAAAGAAAGAGAGACAGAGTTATTGGAATTATTCTATTTTTGTTATTCCCCACTGAAAAAGACATATTTAAAGGAATATTCCGTGTATGTATTGAATAACCTCTGTTTCCCTGCCCCATCCAATGGTGTGATCTGTAGCTGCGAGGTGGCGTCACACAC